>LPNX010172725.1:0-49885 GCA_001517045.1 Pseudotsuga menziesii
CAAAAGATCTGGAATATTAAATAAGCCATAATAATATATAAATTGATGATAGAATTTTTGATATGATACATTTACAATGGTTGGACTTATATATGTCCATTGGTGACTTTCCAACATACAGTCATGACTCTTTGATAATTATTAATTATTAATTATTAATTATCTATTAATATTATTTTTAATATTTATATATTTTATGTTCGTTACATATACTTTCATAAAAAATTAAAATTTTTAAGATAACATAAAATGTCTGAATATGCAGTTCACTAATTGCTAACGGTTAGCGAAAATTGAAATAGTTTAACCATTAGTATTAATTAGTTTCATAATAAAATAACTCATACAACTTTCTCATTTTCACAAGGTATATAAGAATGACCTGCATCCAAATTTATTTAGCTTTACTAATAGTTTTACTTTTTGTCAAGTAGGTGAAATCTATCTTTGAAAATTTGGGATTACTTAGCATTATGCTAACGCAGATGGGCTGCTGGTTCTTATAGGTTCAACAGGTAACAATCGATCAAGTAGACGTTTAATTCATAAGGTAGCAAGAAGTATTTCTATTGCATGTTAAAATGCAATAAATAAACTTATTATTCTAAAGAAATCTCTGAAGAGGTAAGGTAATTGTCTTCTATAGTTTTTGTTTCTAAGACAATATTCAATGTTTAGTCATAAAGGTTGTTAACTTTATCATACTTATCTAAAAAAAGGATACTTACTGTGAGCTTAGAGCTCAAGTTCTTTATCATACAATTACTTCTATTTTATCCTTATAACACTAATGTTATGTTTAAATGTACGGTGTTTTATTCATGAAAGTACTTCCATCAATCTCGAACGTAAAGACTTCCAATAGAGTACACGTTTCTATTTTGTCTCTATATTACTAGCCACAGAAATTGTTAACTTGTTGCTTGTAAGTACTTATGCTAAACATCAAGTTACAAGCTTCAGTACTTAAATTATCACCTTGTTGCATGTGTTAATGTAACAACATGCAATACCACATTATTATATAATCTACCAATTTAATTGTTACTTGCATCCTGTAGAGATCTCACTATCTGGAAATTTTCATGACATTATAAGTTTGGTTATTTTAACTAGATACATCATCCTAAGATGGAATACTACCTACAACCAATTTTATAAAGCTTAAATCATAGGTAAATACATTATCACTATTATTCCTATAATTTATAAACCTTGTGCATGGTTTACACCATAGTAAAATTACTATTATCATGTTGCCTCACTCATAATAAGTTGTAGTTTATAGTAACTTCTATAGTATATTTTACTACCTAGAACTTCTAATTTAAAGTTTTTATCAAGTGAAACATTATGACAAAAGTTCCTATACTATGCTAGAACCAAGTAAGCACAATTGACTTTGTAAATAATGATAAAATTCATTATTATTGTCATTGGCAAGTTGAGCATACAAAACACTAAGGTCAAGCCTCGTGATTGTTTATTTGACATGGTTTAAAACACCTTACTCTATAGTCAAATACCATATATTAGTTATTAGAAAGTAAATATAACCTTAAACCATCGATTGCCAATAGTCTAGTTTGAGCTGCATATAATATATAAATATATTCAAATCGTTTTGCAAAATGAATATACAAATTGATATTTGGAAATGTTTATTGTATGGTTGACTTTGGGATTGTTCCAAAGGAAAGGTTGTTACCTCTTTAATCTAAGGTAAACACTATAAAATCATTGTGAAAAATCAACACAAACTTCGAAACCAACAATTACAATGGCATAGTTTATGTTATCATTAGTGAATATATATAAATACATGCCATAGTCGATTACATAGTTGGCTTGTTGATCATTGGAATAATGAAATGAATAATTGGAATGCAGATTGACTATAGATTAGACCTATGCGTGGTTAAAAGATTTGGAGGGCACGTGGTCTACTCACGTACATGCATTGGTGACTTAAAAGGCTAGAAAACCCTATTCACCTGTCAGTTTTACTCCGAGGGTTTTCCTGGCCTACAGGATTCTCTCTGTATTTTTATTGGCGGCCATTAGAGGATGTTCCTTTGCTTACTTGTTCCATGACTCATGTTTTATACTGTGAGGTTCCAAAACTAAACCTTAGGTTCTAGAACTTCGTGGTTGTGAGTCTTACTGTGTGAGTGATTACCTGTTTATGTGTTTGGCTCTCGACCTATCCATAGTTTCGGTTTTGTTCTTCTCGTGGCTTGTCATGGCTTTGTGAAGCTTAAGATCGTTGACACTGTCTACACTCCAGGTTAGTCTAGGGGTTTGAATACTCCTCTATATAAATTGATAAAGCTAGTGACAGCTTCTTAATTGCTCAAAAATCTCTTCTTCTTGTTGGTAAAGGAAAACTCAACTCTTCATTACGAGAACTCTTTGTTAAGTTACTTATATGGTTAGGGTTTAAGATTAAAATGTTGAGCGTTACTCTAACACTTGACAATGTGCTCTTTGCAGGAACTATTGGAATCTCCAATCTTCAATAGAAAGGATTACAATGGCCGGCTTCAATGGACTCGTGGCCCCAACCGGTATGACCTGATTTCAAACATGGGTTTTACCCTACTTGCAATGAGGGTTGTTGAAGGAGAAACACAGTGTTGGGAATTCTGTTTCTGTTTCTTCTTCAGTTAAGAGGTTTTAGTCTGATGTTTACTCAAGTTTACTTTAAAACCCTAGCTATTTATGCTGGGTAATACCCGCGTTTGAGCCGTGATGTGTATTTTTGTTAAGTTTTAGCCTTACGACCCAACAATGTAATACAGTTTGTTTTTAATTAAAAGACAAACTTTGTGAATCTTGAAGCTCTGTCTCATGTTGTTATGATTTCGTTAACCTCTAAATTATATATTTATTTTTACTGTTTATAAAATATGTTTATTTTAAGAAAAAGATTGTAAACAATCCTAAGCATGAGTTGTAGTTTTCTTGTTAAGTTAGTTTACACACTTATCAATATAAATGGTTAAAACATAAATAATTTAATTTATAATGGATAAATTAGTTTTTAGGGTTTCAACCCTCTGGTTTTTCTTTCACAGGTTATAAGCATGGTTATTAAATATAAAATAGTTCTTAAATATGCAGTTCTTAGTTTTATTTTATTTAATGTTTAAAATTACATTTGTTTTTTATTTACTATTATGTAACTTAGAATTATTTCGAGCTGTGTAAAGAATATAAGGTTAACTCTGGAGCTCTATTTATTTTTCATAAATAAAGGGTTTATATATATAACCCTAATCTAGTTTTTATTAAGTAATAGTTTTAAGATTTAGTTAGTAGTTTAAAAATAAAAAATTTTGGGTTAATACTTGTTTATATACTTAGATATTAACTCCTATAAACTTCTATTTTTATCAGTATTCTATTGTTGTAACTCTAGTGTAGTTTACTATTTATTTTCCTACATTTTTATTTAGTTATACTAAGTAAAAATAGTAAACACAAATAAACCATAACACTATTTTTCATAATATCTTAAACATTGAAATAAATTTACTTTTCTATCTATAGATACAAAATCCTATCTACTATTTTCATTCTCTTAAGAATTCTTTCATCTACTTGAAGCATTCTAACTATGCTAGAGTACGACCTAGTTTCCAGGTGTGGAAAAACACAATTTAGAAATTTATTTTCATTCAATTTCACTATTCTCTAAACCAATTTCATTTCTATAACAATCTAATAAGAATACTAAATCTATCATTTCACAATCTCTGAACTTTTTAACATTCATATAGCAGTTAAACTAATATTTATTTAACTAAAACAATAAAATAAAATAAGATAGAACCTTTTGAGGACAAGACGACAACAACCTTAGGAGGTCGTTCCTCCCTACCAATCTGTTGGAGAGTGCTCAAACAACACTTCCTCAAGACCCCTGAACCTGTTCCTGGTCTTCTTGGTTGAGAACTTGTGAAGAATGCAAACAGTACAACCCTATGTCAACTAACTAGTTCAATGCCTCAGTTAAACACTCTGTTGTCAATAGTGTGATCTTCATCTTAAAAGGTGCAACTAGATCAATCAACAGTTATCCCCTCAAACACTTTCCAGAGTTCCCATCCATTGAATTTCTCTAAAGTACATTCATTCACCCTGAATGATCACTTCTCTAGAATGAGCAGCCTCAGCTCTCTTCAATGGGAATTTTTGTAAAGATGCCTAGGTCTTCTGGGTCAAATTTCATTAATTGAGCCACCTACTCTGATTCCACTTTCTTGGGGAATGATGACCACAAATGTAGGGAGGTTTCCACCTGCAACAGTTGGAAGTGGTTTAAGGATGCTGCCACATGTTAGTTTTCTCTCCACCCAGTCTCCTCCACCAATTTGACCAATAAACACTCTTTTAAAGGCTCTCCTAAGCTATTGTCTCCTCATTTAGTTATTTATAATTAAAATATCTTGAATTTTAAAAAATAAATATTCTTGACCCCACTGGTCATTAATTAAAACTTAGCATAAAATTTAACATAATGTTCCTCGAATAATATAAAATTGTTTTTTTACAAAATTGGGGCATGTGACATATACCTTGTCCAACATAACCTTCATTTAATTCCTTTTTAATGCCAATATGCCATACAATCATGTAAGGATTGTGGTGACCTCACCCACCTCCTCACCTAACTTGGAGCTCTCACGTGATAATTGAAGGTTACCGAATTGATTGGATGATTTTGTATTGATGGAGTGTGTTGGTAATTCAAGCTTAGTTCAGCTCTGGTTCAAGCTCAGTTAAATATGGACTCTTTCATCGGTTCATTAAATCCCCCCCGGGCTTGGTTTTTTGTAGAAATAGAGGCACTTCTTCCTCATTCTAGACAGAAGCAAGGAATGTCTGCTCATGTACTATTGTTGTTTATCTGAAGAATATTGAGACTTTGGAGGTCCATTGGTGTTGCTTTTCATGGTGAATGGTGTATTCTCATTGAGGTAATATTGTTCAAGTTTGTTTATGCTTCGAGTAAATTCGTAATTGATCTAGCTTGGAGGGTTTTTACTAAACACATGGGGTAAATATTTGACATTTAAAATTATATAATGATATTTTCTCTTATTGAGAGTTGAGAGTAGCATTTTACTAAGCTATATTCATGCTCCTTTTGGTTTCCATTTGTTAAATATACTAGATTTGATCATTTTTCTGCAAGTGTGAACAATTTTTTTGCATGCTACAGCGTTGGAGTAAGGGGAAGATCTTTGTTGCATATCCCTCTTCTTCATACCTTGAGGATTCTACATGTTCTTATGCCCATGAATGCCATGCCTTCGAATATCAGAAGTATTCAAGCTTGAGCAAAGCTTTCTCTTCTTCCTCTTTCAAACTCAAAATTTTTCCTTCTTCCGGTTACTTGTTAATTATGCTTATGAAATAGATCTGCTCTTTCTTGCTTAGTATTCTATCTAGTATTCTTTAAGCATTCAGATATTTTTTTTTTCAGAATAAATTCATCATTTGATTAGGTCTAAAGATGGAAATTTGTACTTACATGCAAATAAAAATTCCAAATTTTCCTAAGTACAAAATTTTTCAATTTTTATTTTATTTTTGCATTTCCTTTTCCATCATTTTATAACATTGTTAACTTGATGGTTTTTAGCAGGTCTACACATAAAAATGAATTTTTGGAGTGACCAAGAACATTGAGGAGGCCTCAAAACAAGCTAGTGGACACCCACTTTGATATAGTTCCTTGATGTACCATTGTAAGCTCTTAGATACAAGTTTATTGGACTAATAAGCAGAACATCTTCATCATAAAAATTATAAAATAATTAAATGAGAGCAGTGGGGTAACCAACACCCACATCCCATCCCCCCTGGGGGGATTTGTGTCTTCTATCACTTTTTGTGAGATTTCCTTTTTCTAACCCCACCACTTCACACACTCACTTTTTAGTACAAGGTGCATACTTATTTAACATTTTCTGTTTAATTTAGTGCTTTATTTTTTGCAAAATTAACTTAGAGATAAAACCATTCTTCGTCACCACGAATTATGCTCTCAACTCTAGCCAAAGGTTTTGCCGATTAGTGGAGGTTGACCAGAAAAGTGACACATAAGTTTGGACAACATATTTCTTGCATTAAAAAGTACTTTATTTCTCGTTTTTCCTAACTTAGTGAATACGAACCTAAAAACTCTTGAACTTGTGATAAGACAAGTCAAGAGCACTCTCTATCATAGAGCATTCTGCATTGCACTAGCATAATAGATTAGATAAGACTCTTGAATCTCACCATAAGGTGGATCAAGAGCACTCGCTATCGGAGAGTGTGGTTTGTTAATACAATTTGGAACTTATTTTTGTGCCTCTAATAAAATAAACCAAGACTCCTTCCCCGTATTATTTACACTGCTACAGCTTGTCTGATCAGTTGGTTGTATGTCACATACGCCAATTTTGCAAAAAATATTTTATATTATTTGAGAAACAATATGTTAAATTTTATGCTAAGTTGTAATTGATGACCCAGTGGGGTCAAGGATATTTAATGTAAATAAATAAATGTTGTCTCCTATTTTATAAATAAATAAATGAGGAGAGAATAACTTAGGAGAGCTATTGAAAGGGTGTTTACTGGTCAAATTGGTCGAGGAGACTGGGTGGAGAGCAAGCTGACATGTGGTAGCATCCTCAAACCACTTCCAACTGTTGCAGGTGGCAACGTCCCTACATTTGTGGTCATAATTATCCAAGAAAGTGGAATGAGAGTAGGTGGATCAATTAATGAAAACTGACCCAAAAGACCTAGAAATCTTTATAAAAATTCTTATTGAAGAGAGATGAGGCTGCACATTGTAGAGAAATGATCATTTAGGGTGAATGAATGTACTTCAGAGAAATTCAATGGAGGGAAAATATGGAAAGTGTTTGAGGGAATAATTGTTGATTGATCTAGTTGCAGCTTTTAAGTTGAAGATCATAATGTTCAGAGAAAAGTGTTTTATTGAGGTATTGAACTAGTTAGTTGATAGAGGATTCTACTTTTTGCATTACCCACCACTGCTCAGCCAAGAAGACCAGGAACAAGCTCGGGGGTTCCAAGGAAGCATTGTTTGAGCACTCTCCAGGAGATTGGTAGGGAGGAACGAACTCCTAAAGCTATTGTTGTCTTGTGCTCAGCAGGTTCTATGTTATTTTATTTTACTGTTTTAGTTAAATAAATATTAGTTTAACTTCTATATGAATGTTAAAAGTTCATAGTTCGTGAAATGTTAGATTTAGTATTTTTATTAGATTGTTATAGAAATGAAATTGGTTTAGATAATAGTGGAATAGAATGAAAATAAATTTCTAAACTGTGTTTTTCCACACCTGGAAACTAGGTCGTACTCTAGCACAGTTAGAATGCCTTAAGTAGATGAAATAATTCTTAAGAGAATGGAAATAGTAGATAAGATTTTGTATTTGTAGATATCAGAGTAAAAGTTATTTCAATGTTTAAAATATTATGAAAAATAGTGTTATGGTTTATTTGTGCTTACTGTTTTTACTTAGTATAACTAAATAAAAATACAGGAAAAGAATCAGTAACTACACTAGAGTTACAGTAATAGTACACTGATACAATAAAGGTTTATAGGAGTTAATAGTTAAGTATATAAATGAGTTATTAACCCAACATTTTATCTTTTAAAACTATTAACAAAATCTTAAACTATTACTTAATAAAACTAGATCAGGGTTATATACATAAACCCTTATTTATGAAAAATAAACCGAGTTCTAGAATTCTTTAAAGAGCTCTAAATAAATTCTAAGTTACAAAATAGAAAAAAAAGACAAATGTAAATATAAACATTAAATAAAATAAAACTAAGAATTACATATTTAGAAACTATTTTATATTTAACAAAGAGGATTATAACCTGTGGAAGAAAAACCTAAGGGTCGAAACCCTAACTTTTCATTTGTCCATTTATAAATTAATTTATATAAGTTTTAACCATTTACATTGATAACTGTGTAAACAAATTTAACAAGAAGACTATAACTGTGCATTAGATTGATTGCAGTCTTATCTTCGAAACCTTAAAATATATTTATAAACCTTTTTAAATTAAATACTTCATTAAGAAGATAATGAACAACATTGTACCTGTCATAGCGAAACAGAGGCAACAAGAAAACAATGCCCAAATAATAAATTATTTAAGAATGCATTTTACATAAGGGTTTCATTTCCATTAAACCCTAAGTATTAAATGTGCGACTGATAATATAAAATTTATAAATTTACATTATGACTGTTCCACAGTCTTCATATTAACACTATTTACTTACAAAATATATCATTAATAGTAAATTACTTCACTGATAGTGGAAGAAGAAAAACCTATGTTACAGTTTTAACATTTAAAAGATCGATTTGAACCAACTGGAGAATCGAAATAGGAGTCATTTTAAAACCATGAGTATAGGAAAACCCTCATATCTCAAAAATCATAGTATGATTTTATCAATCCGTAAGGCTGTAAGAATTTTTACAAAATAGAGAAACTACATACTAGTCACGACTTATAAGTCGAAGCTACCCAGAAACATGGAAGGGTTTTAACAACAAAACTAAGTAATAACATAAACTAAGCATCTAAACATTGGAGGAAACAAAGCCATGCTTTGATTCAAACTGTAACTTCTCTCCATTAACCTCTGCAAGTAGGGAGATGCCACGACAAATCGAAGCTTACTGGTTATGGCCACAAAGTTCACCAACTCGAAAGAAGTTTCCTTCATACTTGAAGAGACAACTGTAACCTGTAAAACAAGACCAATGCGATAATTAGAAGTTGTATCCCATGTATTAAAAACTGAATAATTCCTTAGTGAGGAGATAAGAGAAGGGTAAGTCTTTTAGCTATGAATAAGGAGTGTGGAGCCGAGGAGGAGATCTAATCAGTTTGAGGCACAACACCTTGAAGAAATGAAACCCTCAAGCTAACCTGTGATAGAGGCAGCGAGGTTTACATTCCATACTTTCATCGACAATGGAGCAAGTTACAAGCAAAGGCAAGGGTAACACTTTGTCCAGAACTCTAAACTATTGACAGAGTAAAACCCACTCTCACGGCGTTACAATACTTTCAAAATGAAACCAAGATACAAAATATGAAACCCACAACTCTTCCACAAATGTTACAGCACTATACTACACCCCAAATGGAGCTCAAGGATAATTTTAGGGGCGAAATTTAGCCCATGGACTATTTTTAGAGGTTTTTCTCCAAAAAAAGATTCACCATTTTGCATTTTTTGAAGCCCTGTTTCGTCCAATTTTGATGGGGTAAGCTATTTTTACCATAAAAATCACTAAATTATAATATAAACGATATAAAATCCTTGGAAATTAAAATATTTTTTGAAAAATATTCCCAAACATTTTATAGTTCGTGTTTTAAGAGTTGGTAATATTCACCAACATTTATACACTTTTAAATAAGTACGGTTCCTTAAAATCCTCCCTGATGGAGATGTCAAACGTGAACCAACGAGCCTCTCATGGCCACGAATAAACCCAAACATCGCAAATCCAAACCCTCAAAGGAGAATGAAGAAGATAGGGTTTCTTTGTGAGATTTTAAATTGACCAAGGAATGGTGGAGACTCATCCATGTGTCCATCAAGATTTTTAAATAGAAGTGGGTCGACTCATATAGTCAACCTGCACTGTTGGGTGAATACAAAAATTATTGCCAATGATTTATATCATACCATGATGATAATGTTTGTTTTAAAGTCAATTCATATCATTTCTTTTGGCAAACAATACAATCAAGCAATAGTAAAATCATTTGTATATATCGTTAACTTTTTGTATTTTGAAAACCTTGAAATCAATCCTTTGTAAAAACATTTATATGAAGAACAATAGTGGAGTTTTTGCCTTTGACTTTGATTCAATAGCACTACTAATGGATAATCAAACAAACCTTATGTTAAATGATTAATGCTATGTTCTAGAACTAGTATTATGTATACAGAAGTTGGTAAAATAATTGGTTTATAGATTAATTGTATGTCAGTAAATATTAGGTAGTAATTCCATCATAGTACAACTCTTACAAATGCATAAGTCGACAATATTATGGTCGGAAGACTTCTTGGAAGTTATTTTTCTTTTGGTTTCTAAAAAGAACCAAACTCTTAATAAATCAAACCAATATTTAAACTACACCTTGGTTGTTGCAAGGTAGTAAGACTACCTAGTGTTAAAACTAAAATCACTTAGTAATATTATCAAGGGACATGATAATGTAATATTACAATAATACATGTGACATGGTGAAACTTAGAAAATTGAAATTACAGCTTAATGGCTAGTAGTGGAAGAAGAAAATTATAAATGTATATAAATAAACAGGATGATAATCTTCACTACTAGAGCTGAATTAAAAGTAAACCTATGTGATTAGTTGTAAACCTTTTGTTGGAAGGTCTTAGAATTATTACTCAATCTTATAAAGCAGCACATTGAACATTAAACATAGCAATAGCAGTAAATTCATGCTTCAACAAAAGTGTTTCTATGTTATACCATAAGTCCTATGCTCACCAGTAGAGTAACTTGACATATAACATGAGAAATAAAACTTAGATAGAACTCATGCTAGTAAAAAGCACTATCATATTAAGGATATTGGTCTTTACGACTAACTTAAAATACTGTCACAGATTCAAAAACAACAAAGGAAGTACTTTACCTCAGCGTAGCCTTCCTTTCTATTAATAAAATTGTACTCTAGCATTTTTATTATACTAAAGAAGAACTTCTCAATTTAACATAGAAACAAACTCCTACTTGTTCAAAATATTACATGCTGAACTTGTAAGAACCGGAAATCCATTTGAGTTAGCAATTGCTAAGTAAGCCCCAGATTAGAACATAGCTTCTCACCTACTTGACAAAAGCAAATCATCATTATAGCTAGAAGCAACTGAATGCAGGTCATATACATTACATATCAAAATTAAAATGATATTAGTTTGTATGTGTTTGAACTTAATCACTACATATTGTTAACTGTTTCATTTTTCCTCTAGTAGCTAGTAGTTGTTAAACTACGACTTAGACATTTTATGTTACATTAAAAAAATTTATTTTTTTTGCAAATTTGGGGGTTTTGACATGTGGTATAAGAGCACAACATTCAAACACTAGGCCTTTATGAAGCTCAACTTGCTTATATGAAACAATGTATGAAATGATTTTGCTGATGTTGTTTTCTTTTAATGTTATTCAATAGAGAAATTTGTTTCTGATTTTAACAATAGGCATGGAAAGACTGGAGGAATATGCAGAAGAGGAATCTCCCTTTATTGAACAAGAAAACTTAAAAAGAGAACCTATACAAGAAAACATTACCACTAATTCCTTAGAACTTTTACAAATCATAAAAGAATTAAAATCTGAAATGGAATCTATTAAAAAAGAAAATGAGAGTATTCTTAGAGCTCAGGAGGAGCTAAATCAGATCCTAACAGAAAGATTTCACACTGAGGGAAGGGGTAAAAGAGCTGATTTAGATGATATAAGTTACCAGCATAAGTATAAAACGACTAAATAGAATAAAAATGAAAGCAGCTCATCTTCTGAAGTATTTGGTGATCAATGTAATTTTCATTCTACTAGTGACAGTAGTGAGCATAACCACCACTCTAGAAAAAGAAAATATAAACCTTATGAAGAAATTTCTGGAGAGTTTAAATAGATCAAACCACCAACATTTAATGGGGAAACTGAAAAGGGGGAGGGAGTGGAATCCAGTTTATCCGGGATGAAGAAGTACTTCCGGATATATAACTATTCTAACCTATTAAATCCTAGAATGCCTATCTTTAATCTTTCGGGGAAAGATGATATATGGTGGCAAGATTTAAAGAGAGTAAAAGGAATAAGACAGAACAACATAAATTGGAGTACCTTCAAGAAGTACTTAATTTTTTTTTTTTATCTAAACAGTACTATGAAGAAAGGGCTAAAGAATTATATGAGTTAAAATTGGGTACAATGACTATGAAATATTTCAACAGTAAGTTTTTAAGTATGCTTAGGTATGTGAGATACCTTGTAGATGAAAAACCGAAGGTACAGTAGTTCCACAGCTATTTACCTTATCACATAAAGGATAGGATTGAGTATGACAATCCAAAAACTCTAGAAGAAGCTATGAGGAAAGCCAATTTCTATTATGAACAAAATCAGAAAAAGGAGAGCATGGCCAATTGGAAGGCCAAAAAGAATAATAATAATTATGATCAAAATGAGAAAGAGTTTGTTCCCAATTAGAATTCTAAAAATAATAAGGCTGGAAATTTTCCTAACAAGAATTTCCAAGGGAATAAGAATAATTCACCGAACACTTAGAACAATCAAAAGAGTAAAGAGTCTGCTAATAATCATGGTAATTACACAAAGAACTTTTAACGAAAAGAACCCATAATCAGAAAAATACTATCAATAATATCCATACAATACAGAAGGAGATGACTGTTGGATATTTAGTAAGGACTATGCCAAGGATCAATGTAGCCTTGGAGAATCGACAAGCAGACTATCAAACTTCCATGGTGCAAGTAGAAGGTAATATAAACCAAATACCCATAGCTATTTTAATTGATCTAGGAGATAGTCTAATTTATATTTCACCTAAATTGGTAGAACAATGTAAGCTGCTTGTTGAAAAGTTTGAAAGTTCTTGGTTGGTTCAGTTAGCCACTGGTGCAAAAGGGAAGGTAAATTATTTTTTAAAGAATTGTGCAGTAGTTATGGATCAATTTGAAACTTTTGTAAAGCTTAATGTACTACCTCTTGGTTCTTATGCCATACTACTCGGTGTGGATTGGCCAGAGCAACATAGGGTGATTTTAAACTGTCATGATAAAACCTTTACTTGTAGAAATAATGAGGAAAATCAATTAGTGTAAAGGGAATTCCTAGAAAAACAACTGTAGGGAAGATTTTTGCTTTGCAGCTTAAGAGAGATGTTAGGAAAGATTGTAATATTTATGCAGTAACAGTAACTAATGAGGAAAATCTAAATAGTACAGATAAATTAAAATTGGAGGATATACCAGTTTTAAAAGAGTATGCTGATGTATTTTCGGAAGAAATTCCGGGACTACCTCTGAAAAGAGAACTAGATTTTACCATTGAGAAGGTACCTAGTGCAGTACCTACCTCAAAGGTCCCTTATCATATGAACATACTTGAACTTAATGAACTTAAGTCACAATTAAAAGAAATTAATGACAAGAAATATAGTTGACCCAGTGTGTCTCCTTGGGGGGAACCTCTCATATTTGTTAAGAAAAAGGACAAAACTCTATGACTTTGCATAGATAACCGCCAGTTCAATAAGATGACTATTAAAAAAAGATACCCATTGCCTCACATAGATGACCTGTTTGATTAACTATGTGGAGCCACGATGTTTTTCAAATTTTATTTAAGGTCTGGATATCACCAAGTTAAAATTAAAGATGAAGATATCTTTAAAAGAACTTTTATGTCGATATAATGCTCCAACTATTTTTATGCGTCTAATGAATAATGTAATGCATAAATATATGGATAAGTTTTTCGTCGTGTTTATCGACGACATATTAATATATTCGAAGTCTGAAGAAGAACATAAGGAGCATTTAAAAATTGTTTTACAAGAGTTATGAGATCATCAATTCTTTGCAAAGTTTAGTAAATGCGACTTCTTTAAGGATAAAATCTAGTACTTAGGTCATGTGGTGACTAAAGAAGGAATTTTGGTGGATCCCGAAAATATAAAGGTGATTGAAGATTGGCCAGTTCCTAAAGAAGTAACTGATGTTCGATCCTTCATGGGAATTACTAGTTATTATCAGAGGTTCATTGAAGGGTTTTCGAGAATCGTAAATCCGATAACCTCTTTGCAAAGGAAGGGAAAGAAATTTGATTGGAATCAGAAGTGCGAGGAGAGCTTTAAAAAGTTAAAATTTTTATTAACCAGTGCATCTATTTTAAGAATAGCTGATCCAAATAAAGATTTTGTAGTGTGTATTGATGCCTGCAATGATGGTTTAGGTGGAGTATTGACTCAAGAAGGGAATGTTATTGCTTAGAAGTCTAGGAAATTAAAAATTCATGAAAAGAATTATGCAACTTATGACATGGAATTAGTTGTTGTCATACATTCTCTAAAGATGTGGCGTCATCATTTGATTGGAAGAAAATTTATTCTAATGACAGATAATAAAGGAATAAAATATCTTCTAGATCAACCTAATCTGAATGCTAGACAAGCTAGGTGGCTAGCTTTTCTAAGTGAGTATGATTTCTAAATTAAGATAATTAAAGGAAAATAAAATAAAGTTGCGGACACATTAAGTAGAAATGCAAGACTGAACTCTAGAGCAGTTATGAGCACTTATACAATAGATCTGGAAGAATAACTTAAAGCAGGGTTAGGACAAGATGAAATTTACCAAAAATTACAAGTAAAAGCAAAACAAAATCCAACAAAAAGTTTATTAAGTAAAGGGTACATCTTGAATGAAAAAAGGTTTTTACTATATAAAGACATAATGTATGTACCTAATGTACCTAAAGTTAAGTTATTAATTTTAGATGAAATCCATAAAACTCCATACCCAGGCCATTCAGGTTATCAAAATACTATAACTATGTTAAGAAAAGAATATTTTCGGCCAAACATGAAGATTGAACCGGTAGAACATGTTTCTAGGTGTTTTGAATGTCATCAAGTAAAAACTAAACATCAACACCCAGCTGGATTACTTCAGCCATTGCCCATTCCTAGCTGGAAATGGGAGATAATTAGTCTTGATTTTGTTACTCAACTACCTAAAAATCATAACTTAAATGATTCTATAATGGTAGTGGTCGATAAATTAAGTAAAGAAGCCCATTTTATACTGTAAAAACTACGTATAAAGATGCAAACATAGCTAATATCATTTTAAAGCAAATTTTTCGACTGCATGGGATACCAAAATTTATAATTTCAGACCGAGACCCTAAATTTACAGGTAACTTTTGGAAGTCTCTGTTTAAAGGGTTGAAGACTACACTAAATTTTATTACTTCATTCCATCCTCAAACTGATGGAGAGACTGAAAGAGTAAATCAAGTGCTGGATGATTTACTAAGAATGTATGTAAATGATCAGTCAAGTAAATGGGAGGATTATTTGCATCTGGAAGAATTTGCTTATAATAATAATTATAAAGCTTCAGCCAGATTTAGTCCTTTCAAAATATCATATGGAAGTAAGTGTAACGCTACTATCTCTTGGAGTAATCCGGTGGATAGATTAGTATTAGGTTCTGAATTATTGAAAGAAATGGAAGAGATTGTAAAGAAGGTACAAGCTAAACTAAAAATTGCGTAAGATCGATAGAAAATTCAAGCAGACCTTAAAAGAACTCCAAAGGAATTTCATGTAGGTAAACATCTGTTCATCAAGGTGAGACCCATAAAAAGCTCTCTGAGGTTGGGTAGTTGTGCTAAAATAGCACCACGTTACTATGGTCCTTTTCAAATACTATCTAGGATTGCATAGCTAGCCTATCAGTTAGCATTAACACCGAATTTAAGACTTCACAATTTTTTTCACATTTCTGTATTAAAGAAATATGTTCATGATGCTACTCATGTTGTTAACTGGAATGATGTATACATGGAACCAGAAAGATATTTTATGGTAGAATAGGACTGTATCCTTGAGCAGAGGGAGATCACACTTCGAAACTACACCATTGGTCAGGTGAAGGTGAAATGGAACCACCTTAGTCTAGAGGAAGCCACCTGGGAATTGGAAAGCCACATGCGGGATGCATATCCAATTCTGTTCTTAGGGAATTCTGAGGATGAGGAATAAATAACATCGAGGACGATGTTATGATTTAAGGGGGTGTGTATTTCAGATACCCCAATTTTGCAAAAACTATTTTATATTATTAGGGAAACAATATGTTAAATTTTATGCTAAGTTGTAATTGATGAGCCAGTGGGGTCAAGGATATTTCATGTAAATTGGAAATATTTTATTTATAAATAAATAAATGAGGAGACAACAGCTTAGGAGAGATGTTAAAAGAGTGTTTATTGGTCAAATTGTTGGACGATATTGGATGGAGGGAAAACTGACATGTGGCAGTATCCTCAAATCACTTCCAACTGTTGCAAGTGGCAACCTCCCTACATTTGTGGTCATGATTCCCCAAGAAAGTGGAATTAGAGCAGGTGGCTCAATTAATGAAAACTGACCCAGAAGACCTACGCATCTTTATAAAAATTAACATTAAAGAGAGTTGAGGCTTCTCATTCTAGAGAAATGATCATTCAGGGTGAATGAATGTACTTCAGAGAAATTCAATGGAGGGGATATCTAGAAACTGTTTGAGGGGAAAACTGCTGATTAATCTAGTTGCATCTTTTAGGCTGAAGATCATATTGTTGAGAGCATAGTGTTTTATTGAGGTATTGAACTAGTTAGTTGACAGAGGGTTCTACTATTTGCATTCTCCACCAGTTCTTAGCCAAGAAGACGAGGAACAGGGTTGGCGGTCTTGAGGAAGCTTTTTTTGAGCGCTCTCTAGGAGATAAGTAGGGAGGAATGGCCTTATAAAGCTATTGTTGTCTTGTCCTCAACAGGTTCTATGTTATTTTATTTTACTATTTTAGTTAAATAAATATTAGTTTAACTGCTAGATGAATGTTAAAAGTTTAGAGTTTGTGAAATGTTAGTTTTAATATTCTTATTAGATTGTTATAGAAATAAAATTGATTTAGAGAATAGTGAAATAGAATGAAAATAATTTTTTAAACTGTGTTTTTCCACACCTGGAAACTAGGTCGTACTCTAGCATAGTTAGAATGATTTAAGTAGATGAAAAAATTCTTAAGAGAATGGAAATAGTAGATAGGATTTTGTATATGTAGATAGCAGAGTAAAATTTATTTCAATGTTTAAAATATTATTGAAAACAGTGTTATGGTTTATTTGTGTTTATTGTTTTTACTTAGTATAACTAAGTAAAAATATAGGAAAAGAAACAATAACTACACTAGAGTTACAGTAACAGTACGCTGATACAATAAAGCTTTATAGGAGTTAATAGCTAAGTATATAAATGAGTTATTAACCAAGTAGTTTATCTTTTAAAACTATTAACAAAATCTTAAACTATTACTTAATAAAAAATAGATTAGGGTTATATATATAAGCCCTTATTTATGAAAAATAAACAGAGTTCCAAAGTTAACCTTCTATTCTTTATAGAGTTCTAAATAAATTCTAAGTTACAGAATAGTAATAAAATCAAATGTAAATATAAACTTTAAATAAAATAAAACTAAGAATTACATATTTGGAAACTATTTTATATTTAACAAAGAGGCTTATAACATGTGCAATAAAAACCTGAGGGTTAAAACCCTAACTTTTCATTTGTCCATTTATAAATTAATTTATATAAGTTTTAACCATTTACATTGATAACTGTGTAAACAAATTTAACAAGAAGACTATAACTGTGCATTAGACTGATTACAGTCTTATCTTTAAAACTTTAAAATATATTTATAAACCTTTTTAAATTAAATACTTCATTAACAAGATAATGAACAACATTGTACCTATAATAGGGAAATAGAGGCAACAAGAAAACAGTGCCCAAATAATAAATTATTTAAGAATACATTTTACACAAGGATTTCATTTCCATTAAACCCTAACTATTAAATGCAGGACTCATAATATAAAATTTATAAATTTACATTATGACCAGTCCACAGTCTTCAAATTAACACTATTTACTTATAAAAGATATCATTAGTAGTAAATTACTTGACTGACAGTAGAAGAAGAAAAATCTATGTTAGAGTTTTAACATTTAAAAGATCTATTTGAACAAACTGGAGAATTGAAACATGAGTCATTTTAAAACCATGACTATAGGAAAACCCTCATGTCTCAAAAATTAGAGTATGATTTTATCAAGTGTAAGATTGTAATCATTTTTATGAAACAAATAAACTACATACTAGTCATGACTTATAAGCCGTAGTTACCTGGCAACATGTAAGGGTTTTAACAACAAAACTAGGTAATAACATAGACTAAGCATCTAAACATTGGAGGAAACGAAGCCATGCTTCCCTTCAAACCGTAAATTCTCTCCATTAACCTCGGCAAGCAGGGAGATTCCATACCAAGTCGGGGCTTACCATTTATGGCCACGAAGTTCACCAACTCGAGAGAAGTTTCCTTCATACTTGAAGCTGCAATTGTAACTCGTAAAAACAATACCAATGCGATAATTGGAAGTTGTATCCCATTTATTAAAAATTGAATAAGTATGTAGTAAGGAGATAAGTGCAGGGTAAGACTTTTACCTACAAATAAGGAGTCTGGAGGTAAGGAGGAGATTTGACTAGTTTGAGGAACAACACCTTGAAGAAACAAAACCCTCATGCTCACTTGCGACAGAGGCATCGAGGTTCACATTCCATATTTTCACCCACAATGGAGCAAGTTACAAGAAAAGGCAAGGGAAACGCTTTGGCCTGAACTCTAAACTATTGACATAGTAAAAACCACTCTCATGGCATTACAATACTTTTAGAGAGAAACCAATATACAAACTATGAAACCCACAACTCTTGCAGAAATGTTACATCACAATACTACACCCCAAATGGAGTTGTCAAACATGAACCAGCGAGCCTCTCATGGCCATGAAGAAACCCCAACAGTGTAGAGAAAAACCCTCAAAGGAGAATGAAGAATATAGGGTTTCTTTGTGAGCTTTTAAATCGACCAACGCATGGTGGAGACTCGTCCATGTGCCCATCAGTATTTTTAATCAAAAGTTGGTCGATTCATATAGCCACAGTGCACTGTCGGGTGCGTACAAAAATTATTGCCAATGCTTTATATCATACCGTGATGATAATGTTTGTTTTAAATTCAATTCATATCATTGCTTTTGGTAAACAATACAATCAAGCAATAGTAAAAGCATTTGTATGTATCTTTAACTTTTGCATTTTGAAAACCTTGAAATAAATCTTTTGTAAAAACATTTATATGAAGAACAATAGTGGAGTTTATCCCTTTGACTTTGAGTTGATAACACTACTAATGGCTAATCAAACAAACCTTATGTTCAATAATTAATGCCATGTTCTAGAACTAGTATTATGTATACACAAGTTGGTAAAATAATTTGTTTATAGATTAATTGTATGTAAGTAAATATTAGGTAGTAATTCCACCATAGTACAACTCTTACAAATGCATAAGTAGATAGTATTATGGTCGAAAGACTTCTTGGAAGTTATTGTTCTTTTGGTTTCTATAAAGAACCAAACTCTTAATAAATCAAACCAATATTTAAACTACACCTTGGTAGTTGCAAGGTAGTAAGACTACCTAGTGTTAAAACTAAAATCACTTAGTAATATTACCAATCGATATGATAATACAATATTACAATAATACATGTGACATGGTGAAACTTAGAAAATTGAAATTACAGCTTAATGGCTAGTAGTGCAAGTAGATAATTATAACTGTATATAAATAAACAGGCTGATAAACTTCACTACTAGAGTTGAATTAAAAGTAAACCTATGTGATCAGTTGTAAACCTTTTCTTGGAAGGTCTTAGAATTATTACTCAAGATTATAAAGCAGCACATTGAACATTAGACATAGCAATAGTAGTAAATCCATGCTTCAATAAAAGTGTTTCTATGTTAAATTAGAAGTCCTATGCTCAGCAGTAGAATGTGTGAGTAACATGACATATAACGTCAGAAAGAAAACTCAGATAGAACTCATGCTGGTAAAAAGCACTAGTCTATTAAGGATATTGGTCTTTACGACTAACTTAAAATACTGTCACAAATTCGAAAACAACAAAGGAAGTAATTTACCTCAGCGTATACTTTCTTTCTATTAATCAAATTATGATCTAGCATTTTTACTATGCTAAAGAAGTACTTCTCGATTTAATGCAAAAAGAAACTCCTACTTGTTCAAAAATTTACCTGCTGAACCTGTAAGAAACAAAAATCCAGTTAGGTTAGCAATTGCTACGTAAGCCCCAAATTAGAACATAGCTTCTCACCTACTTGACAAAAGCAAATCATCACTACAACTAGAAGCAACTAAATGCAGGTTATATACATTACATATCAAAATTTAAATGGTTTGTATGTGTTTGAAGTTAATCACTACATATTGTTAATTGTTTCATTTTTCCACTAGATTCTAGTAGTTATTAAACTACGACTTATAAATTTTATGTTACATTAAAAATTTTAAATTTTGTGCAAATTTGCAGTTTATGACATGTGGTATTAGAGCACAAGGTTCAAACACTAGGCCTTGATGAAGCTCAACTTGCTTATATCAAACAGTGTATTAAATCATTTTGCTGATGTTGTTGTCGTTTAATGTTATTCAACAAAGAATTTTTTTTTTGAGTTTAACAACATGTATGGAAAGACTGGAGGAATATGCAGAAGAGGAATCTCCCTTTACTGAACAAGAAAATTTACAAAGACAACCTATACAAGAAGACATAACCACTAATTCCTCAGAACTATTACAAACAGTAAAAGAATTAAAATCTTAAATGGAATCTATTAAAAAAGAAAATGAGAGGATTCTGAGAGCATAGGAGGAGCTAAATCAGAGCCTAACAGAAACATTTCATACTGAGGGAAGGGGTAAAACAACTGATTTAGAAGATATAAGTTACCAACATTAGTATAAAAACACTAAAAAAATTAAAAATGAAAGCAGTTCATCTTCCGAAGTATTTGGTAATCAATGTAATTTTCATTCTACTAGTGACAGTAGTGAGGATAGCCACCTATCTAGAAAAAGAAAATATAAACCTTATGAATAAATTTCTGGAGAGTTTAAAAAGATCAAACCGCCAACATTTAATGGGGAAAATTAAAAGGGAGAGGAAGTGGAATCCTAGCTATCCGGGATAAATAAGTACTTCGAGATATATAACTATTCGAACCAATTAAAGGATAGAATGGCTATCTATAATATTTCAAGGAAATATGATATATGGTGGCAAGATTTAAAGAGAGTAAAAGGAATAAAAGAGAAGAACATAAAGTTGAGTACCTTCAAGAAGTACTTTACAAAGAAATTTTTATTTGAACAGTACTATGAGTTAAAACTGGGTACAATGACTATGAAAGATTTGAGTAGTAAGTTTTTAAGTCTGCTTAGGTATGTTCCATACCTTGTAGATGAACAACCGAAGGTGAAACAGTTCCTTAGTTGTTTACCTTATCACATAAAGGATAGGATTGAGTATGATAATCCAAAAACTATGGAAGAAGCTATGAGGAAAGCCAATTTTTGTTATGAGCAGAATCAGAAAAAAGAGACCATGTCCAATTGGAAGGCCAAAACAAATAATAATAATTATGATCAAAATAAGAAAGAGTTTGTGCCCAATCGGAAGTATAAAAATAATAAGGCTAGAAATTTTCCTAACAAGAATTTCCAAGGGAATAAGAATAATTCACCGAACACTTAGAAAAATCAAAAGAGTAAAGAGTCTGCTAATACTCATTGTAATTACACAAAGAACTTTGAATGAAAAGAACCCATAAAGTCCTAGGAGGGTAATGTTCCACATTACGCCTCAGTCTATCCTAATCTAAAAAAGACTGTCAATAATATCCATACAATATAGGAGGAGATGACTATTGGAGATTTAGCGAGGACTATGCCCAGGATCAATGCAGCCTTGGAGAATAGACAAGCAGACTATCAAACTTCCATGGTGCAAGTATAAAGTAAGATAAACCAAACACTCGTAGACATTTTAATTGATCCAGGAGCTAGTCTAATTTATATTTCACCTAAATTGGTATAAAAATGTAAGCTTCCTGTTGAAAAGTTTGAAAGTTCTTGGTTGGTTCAGTTAGCCACTAGTGCAAAAAGGAACTTAACTTATTTTGTAAATAATTATGCAATAGTTATGGATCAATTTGAGACTTTTGTAAAGCTTAATGTACTACCTCTTAGTTCTTATGACATACTAATTGGTATGGATTGGTTAAATAAACATAGGGTGATATTAAACTGTTATGATAAAACCTTTACTTATATAAATGATGAGGGAAAATCAATAAGTGTAAAGGGAATTCCTAGAAAAACAACTGTAAGGAATATTTCTGCTCTGCAGCTTAAGAGATCTGTTAGGAAGGGTTGTAAGGCTTATATAGTAACAGTAACTAATGAGGAAATTATAAATAATATAGATAAATTAAAATTGGAGGATATACCAGTTTTAAAAGAGTATGCAGATGTATTTTCGGAAGAAATTCGGGGACTACCTATGAAAAGGGAACTAGATTTTACCAGTGAGCTGGTACCTGGTGTAGTACCCAGCTCAAAGGCCCCTTATCGGATGAACATACTTGAACTTAATGAACTTAAGTCACAATTAAAAGAAATTATTGACAAGAAATATATTTGACCCAGTGTGTCTCCCTAGCGGGCACCTGTCATCTTCGCTAAGAAAAAGGACGAAACTCTATGAATTTGCATAGATTACCGTCAGTTGAATAAGATGACTATTAAAACTAGATACATGTTTCCTTGCATAGATGATCTATTTGATCAAATACGTTATGCCATTCGAGATAACTAATGCTCCAGCTATTTTTATGTGTCTAATGAATAATGTAATGCATAAATATCTGGATAATTTTTTGGTCGTGTTTATCAACAACATATTAATCTATTTGAAGTATGAAGAAGAACATAAGGAGCATTTAAAAATGGTTTTTCAAGAGTTACGAGATCATCAAATCTTTATAAATTTTAGTAAATGTGACTTCTTTAAGGATAAAATCCAGTACTTAGGTCATGTGGTGACTAAAGAAGGAATTTTGGTGGATCTCGAAAAGATAAAGGCAATTGAAGATTGGCAAGTTCCTAAAGATGTAACTAATGTTCAATCCTTCATGGGAATTACCAATTATTACCGGAGGTTCACTAAAGGGTTTTCGAGAATCAAAAATTCGATAACCTCTTTGCAAAAGAAGGGAAATAAATTTGATTGGAATCAGAAGTGCAAGGAGAGATTTAAAAAGTTAAAAATTTGATTAACCAGTGCACCTATTTTAAGAATAGCTGATCCAAATAAATATTTTTTAGTGTGTATTGACGCCTGCAATGATGTTTTAGGTAGAGTATTGACTCAAGAAGGGCATGCTATTGCTTATGAGTCTAGGAAATTAAAAATTCATGAAAATAATTATGCAACTTATGAACTGGAATTAGTTGCTGTCATACATGCTCTAAAGATGTGGCGTCATCATTTAATTGGAAGAAAATTAATTCTAATGACAGATAATAAAGAACTAAAATATCTACTAGATCAACCTAATCTGAATTCTAGACAAGCTAGGTGGCCAGCTTTTCTAAGTGAGTATGATTTCGAAATTCAACACATTAAAGGAAAAAAAATAAAGTTGCTGACACATTAAGTAGAAATGCAAGGTTGATCTTTAGAGTAGTTATCAACACTTATACAACAGATCTGGAAGAACAACTTAAAGCAAGGTTAGGACAAGATGAAATTTACCAAAAATTACAAGTAAAATAAAAATAAATTCCAATAGAAATTTTAAGTAAAGGGTACACTGTATAAAGGGTTTTTACTGTAGAAAGAAAGAATGTATCTACCTAATGTACCTAAATTTAGGTTATTAATTTTAGATGAAATCCATAAAACTCCATACTCATGCCATCCAGGTTATCTGAAGACTATAAATATGTTAAGACAAGAATATTTTTTACCAAACATGAAGACTGAACTGGCAGAATATATCTCTAGGTGTTTTGAATGTTAGCAAGTAAAAACTGAACATCAACACCCAGTTGGATTACTTCAAGCATTTCCCATTCCTAGCTGGAAATAGGAGATAATTAGTCTTGACTTTGTTACTGGACTGCCTAAAAATCAAAACTTAAATGATTCTATAATGGTAGTGGTCGATAAATTAAGTAAAGCAACCCATTTTATACTTGTAAAAACTACATATAAAGCTGCAAACATAGCTGATATATTTTTATAGAAATTTTTTTGATTGCATGGGATACCAAAAGTTATAATCTCAGATCGAGACCCTAAATTTACAGGTAACTTTTGGAAATCTTTGTTTAAAGGATTAAACACTACACTAAATTTTAGTATTTCATTCCATCCTCAAACTGATGGACATACTAAAAGAGTAAATCAAGTACTGGAAGATTTACTAAGAATGTATGTAAAGGATCAGCAAGGTAAATGGGAGGATTATTTGCATCTGGTAGAATTTGCTTATAATAATAATTATCAAGCTTCAGCCAGATTTAGTCCTTTCAAAATATTGTATGGAAGGAAGTGTAACACTGCTATCTCTTGGAGTAATCCAGAGGACAGATTAGTATTAGGTCCTGAATTATTGAAAGAAATGGAAGAGACTGTAAAGAAGGGACAAGGTAATCTGAAAATTGCGCAAGATATACAGAAAAGTCAAGAAGACCTTAAAAGAACTCCAAAGGATTTTTAGGTAAGAGAACATATGTTCATCAAGGTTAGACCCAAAAAGAGCTTTCTGAGGTTGGGTAGTTGTTCTAAACTAGCACCTCGTTACTGTGGTCCTTTTGAAATACTGTCCAGGATTGGACAGGTAGCCTATCAGTTAGCCTTACCACCGAATTTAAGACTTCACAATGTTTTTCACATTTATGTATTAAAGAAATATGTTCATGATGCTACTCATGTTGTTAACTAGAATGATGTATAGGTGGAACGAGAAGGAGATGTTATGGTGGAACAGGACTATATCCTCGACCGGAGGGAGATCACACTTTGGAACCGCACCATTGGTCAGGTGAAGGTGCAATGGAAGCACCTTAGTCCATAGGAAGCCAACTAGGAATTGGAAAGCCACATGTGGGATGCATATCCAATTCTATACCAGGGGAATTCTGAGGATGAATAAATAACATCGAGGATGATGCTATGATTTAAGGGGGTGTGTATGTCACATACCCCAATTTTGTAAAAACTATTTTATATTATTTGAGAAACAATATGTTAAATCTTATCGAAAGTTTTAATTGATGACCGAGTGGGGTCAAGGATATTAAATGTAAATTCTGAATATCTTATTTATAAATAAATAAATGAGGAGACAACAGCTTAGGAGAGCTGTTAAAAGAGTGTTTACTAGTCAAATTGGTGGAGGATACTGGGTGGAGAGAAAACTGACATGTGGCAGCATCCTCAAACCACTTCCAACTGTTGTAGGTGGAAACCTCCCTACATGTGTGGTCATCATTCCAAAATAAAGTGGAATCAAAGAAGGTGGCCTAATTAATGAAAACTGACCCATAAGACCTAGGCATCTTTATAAAAAAATCCCATTGAAGAGATCTGAGGCTACTCATTCTAGAGAAGTGATCATTCAGGGTGAATGAATGTACTTCATAGAAATTAAATGGAGGGTAAATCTAGAAAGTGTTTGAGGGGTTCACTGCTGATTGATCTAGTTGCATCTTTTAAGCTGAAGATCATACTGCTGAGAGCAGAGTGTCTTACTGAGGTATCGAGCTAGTTAGTTGACAGAGGGTTCTACTATTTGCATTCTCCAACATTTATCAGCCAAGAAGACCAGGAACAAGGTTGGGGGTCCTGAGGAAGTGTTGTATGAGTGCTCTCCAAGAGATTGGTAGGGAGGAAAGGCCTCCTAAAGCTGTTGTCGTCTTCACCTCAACAGGTTCTATGTTATTTTATTTTACTGTTTTAGTTAAATTAATATTAGTTTAACTGCTATATGAATGTTAGAAGTTTAGAGTTTGTGAAATGTTAATTTTAGTATTCTTATTAGATTGTTATAGAAATGAAATTGGTTGAGAGAATAGTGAAATAGAATGAAAATAAATTTCTAAACTATGTTTTTCCACACCAGGAAACCAGGTCGTACTCTAGCATAGTTAGAATGCTTTAAGTAGATGAAAGAATTCTTAAGAGAATAGAAATAGTAGATAGGATTTTGTATCTGTAGATAGCAGAGTAAAATTTATTTCAATGTTTCAAATATTATGAAAAACAATGTTATGGTTTATTTGTGTTTACTGTTTTTACTTAGTATAACTAAATAAAATTACAGGAAAGGAAACAGTAACTACACTAGAGTTATAGTAATAGTACACTGATACAATAAAGGTTTATAGGAGTTAATAGCTAAGTATATCAACGAGTCATTAACCCATCAGTTTATCTTTTAAAACTATTAAAAAAATATTAAACTATTACTTAATAAAAACTAGATTAGGGTTATATATATAAACCCTTATTTATGAAAAATAAATAGAGTTCCAGAGTTGACCTTCTATTCTTTACAGAGCTCTAAATAAATTATAAGTTACAGAATAGTAAACAAAAAAAATGTAAATATAAACATTAAATAAAATAAAACTAAGAATTACATATTTGGAAACTATTTTATATCTAACAAAGAGGCTTATAACCTGTGCAAGAAAAACTTGAGGGTCGAAACCCTAACTTTTCATTTGTCCATTTATAAATTAATTTATATAAGTTTTAACCATTTACATTGATAACCGTGTAACAATTTTAACAAGAAGACTATAACTGTGCATTAGATTGATTAAAATCTTATCTTTAAAACTTTAAAATATATTTATAATTATTTTTAAATTAAATACTTCATTAACGAGATAATGAACAACATTGTACCTATAATAGCGAAACAGAGGCAACAAGAAAACAGTGCCCAAATAATAAATTATTTAAGAATGCATTTTACATAAGGGTTTCATTTCCATCAAACCCTAACTATTAAATGCGGGACTCATAATATAAATTTATAAATTTACATTATGACTATTCCATAGTCTTCATATTAACACTATTTACTTATAAAAGATATCATTAATAGTAAATTACTTCACTGACAATGGAAGAAGAAAAACCTATGTTACAGTTTTGACATTTAAAAGATCGATTTGAACAAACTGGATAATCGAAATAGTAGTCATTTTAAAACCATGAGTACAAGAAAACCCTCATATCTCAAAAATCAGAGTATTATTTTATCAAGCCATAAGGCTGTAATCATTTTTACAAAACAAATAAACTACATACTAGTCATGACTTATAAACCGGAGCTACCCAGACACATGTAAGGGTTTTAACAACAAAACTAAGTAATAACATAAAATAAGCATCTAAACATTGGAGGAAATGAAGCCATGCTTCCCTTGTCACGTCCCGGTTTTGACCCCATTGCATTAGATGTATATGATGTGTAAATTGTAGATGATCATGGTGTGGAGCTAAAGGCCAAGGCCCCACCATTGATCAGTAATGCTATGTTTTGGATTTAAATTGTCACCGATGGCGTATCGGGGCATGCGTCATATATATTATGTTGGTCATCATGTAAATATGCATCTATAATTAATTGAATGAACACAACCAGCTACGGTCGCGCCCACTAAATAGAAAGGGGCATGATTTTCACAAGGATAAGGATGTGGGGGAATTGTCCAACTTTAGCCAATGGGGCCAAAACCCATGTGTTTTCTTACCTTGTTTATCCCAAACACTTTCATTGAAGAATTGCTGCTGGTGGTTGAGGCAGTTAATTGCTTTGGGAGTGGGGTGGCAAGACTGTCAGTCCTCAACCACACGCACACTCCACCCCCCCTGTTGACTTCACTCACGCAGGCAATTCCACTCTCACTACGGTTTTGTCTGTTTCTCCTCACGCATAGGCTCTAGGCGGTTTGGTCTCATGTAGAAATTTTTCTTGGCTCCACGAGTTGCTGAACCCCACGCAGTGCAATTTCGCGTCTTCCTGTAGCTGTTCACCTTCCCGCACTCCCAATGGTCTGCTCATTACTTTCACGCACTTCTAATTTCGCATCCTTCTTGTTGTTGTACATCCACGGACAAAAAAGGAGCTGTTTTTCCTCATGCAGGGCTTCCATTGTCTGTTTCTTCCTCACGGGGTCTGGTTGTTCCCCTCACGCACAGGAATTTATGGGTTTTCCCACGTTGTTCTTTCCTTGTGAAATTGTGGATGTTGTGGCTGTCGAAAGTCGGTATTTCTCTCTTCCTCTGCGTGGTCTTTATGTGTTTTCTCAATGAATCTATTGCCCAGGACGGGCTGTATTCCCCATGTTTGCTGTAAGTTGTGCTCCCTGATACATTCTGGGACTGTTATTTTCCCACGTTGTTGGCTGTGTTGCCGTGGTCTATTTTACATTTTTGGGACTGTTCTAAATTCGTCTGAGAGTCATTTTGGCCACGATAGGGCCAAGAATGACTCAGGATTCGTTTACCCTGTTTAAGCTGTGACAGCTGACTTAATTGCTTGTGTGCAATGGATGGTCTTTAGACTGTGTAAGGAGCAGGGATGGGGGCTTAGTTTTGCTTGATAAACCTGGTGGCTGGAAACCACACAGACAGAGCTAGAGGGCTGGCCTTCTTCTCCATCACCCCTGAATAGCATTGGAAGGGAATGCAGGGCCTAAGGGACTGTGTAGCAGAGAAGGGACTGATTCCTTGTGTTGGGTGTGTTTGGGTGTCTTAGAGGTCAGGCTAGTTCTGGTGTAGGTGTTCTTGGCTCTGTAATGAGCTCACCATCTTAGCATTGAGCCTTTCCCTAACTCCTGGATGGCCTGATAAACACAACTGTGTTGGATTGGCTGTGTTTGTACATCTTTGGCTATGTGTAAGACTGCTAGTTCCCTTATTCCTTGGAGAATCATGTCCAGCTCGGGGGTGGCAGTGGTGCTGATAGATTAAGGAGCACGCTGGCCTATGGATCGGTGGAATGTTGCAGCGACGTAGCTGGTTGCGGATCGAGTTCATCATAAGACAAGTGAACTTGCCCATTTTTGCTTCTGCTATCTTATTTACTGTTAATGATATGAAAATGATGAACATGTTAAAACGAATGCTTGTGTGAATGCATGTTGATTCCGCTGTGCAAGATGAATAATTATAGTTGTGTATGATAAACAATTGCGTTTATGCATGTTATACTGCAATGCATTTTCTTTCAACATTTTGTTTCTGTAAATTTTATGCTTGTACATGTTCATGGGGCTCTTAGCCCGTGTGATTGAAGCTTGTAGTCACGTCCTCTTCACCGGTCGGAGGCATGGGGACATGACATCCCTTCAAACTATAACTTCTCTTGATTAGCCTCTACAAGTAGGGAGATGCCACTACAAATCGGGGCTTACCAGTTATGGCCATGAAGTTCACCAACTCGAGAGAAGTTTCCTTCATACTTGAAGTCGCAATTGTAACCTGTAAAAACAAGAGAAATGCGATAATTAGAAGTTGTATCCCATGTATTAAAAAATGAATAAGTACTTAGTGAGGAGATAAGAGTAGGGTAATACTTTTACCTGAAAATAAGGATTCTGGAGCCGAGGAGAAGACTCAACTAGTCCAAGGAAGAACATCTTGAAGAAACAAAACCCTAATGCTAACCTATGATAGAGGCAGCAAGGTTCAAATTCCATACTTTCACCGACAATGGAGCAAGTTACAAGCAAAGGAAAGGGTAACGCTTTGGCCATAACTCTAAACTAATGACATAGTAAAACCCACTCTCATGGCGTTACAATACTTTCAGAAAGAAACCAAGATACAAACTATGAAATGGACAACTCTTGCACAAATGATACAACACTATACTACACCCCAAATGAACCTGTCAAATGTGATCGAGCAAGCCTCTCATGGCCTCGAAGAAACACAAACAGCACAGAGCCAAAGCCTCAAGATATTTTCTGAAGAAATCGGGAGGTTGTAAAGGGTAATCACTACAGAGTCAAGCGACTACTCCAAGCAGTTTCATCCTTGCCCTGTTGGACACTTGGTATTACTACTTTAGCACTCAGTTCGAAGAGAATTGACTTGTTGGGCCAAACCCACAATTAACCCATGCCCTTAATTATCATTTAATAATCTAAACTTTACCAACTGAGACACTACAATACTTTCGCTCAAACTACAATGGAAACCAATATTTTCAAGCACTCTTTTCATTTTTGGTACTCGTCTATTCTGTTATATTTTCATAAGTGAATCACTCAATGTGTGATTGAATATTGTGTATTTTATTTTAGTTAAAAAATTTCTAAGGTTAAATCTTGTTTGCAGTAATTGGTAATCTTTAATTTCATCCATTTCATATTAGTTCCTAGTTTTAGTATTTTATTTCATAGACTAAAAACCATAGATTTTCTTCTAATAGGGACCAACCTCCTTGGCTTCATTAGGAGTTAGCCTAAACGAAGGAGAAAGGATCATGTGAAAGGACCTAGCTCCCTGATTTCCCCTAAGGCCACATCTTTCCTGCTTGGGAGAAAACAATCCAAAATATTTCTACTCACGGTGCGCATTTGGCAGACAACATTAGAGGGAGGAAGCTTGAAACAACACCATAAACACCTAGCCGAATGGACCTGGCAAGCATGGAAGGAGTGACCTTTGCTTGTGGGGGAACAACCCTACTTGGGATTCTGGGGGATAAAGCATGAATGCAACCCAATCCTTCCCACTCGTGCCCTTATGCATTGGGAAGGTGATCAGTGGAGCAGGTCATGTAGCTGGGTGGAGAATGTGAATGGAGAACCATAATGTGCGAGGAGGTGGTTGGTGGAGCTACATAGTTGACAAAAGAGAGTATGTAGTGGAGTCAAGAAGGACGCGACGAGCGTCTCAGTAAATTATTATTTTATTATAATATTTTAAAATAGATTTAAAATTTGTTCATATTTTTAAATTATTTGAAATTATTGTTATTTTGAATGTCATCATTTTACTATATTTTCAAATTTTATGTAAAAAGGTTCTTATTTTTTTTACTATTGTAAAATTGTATATATAATTATTTTCAATTTAATTATATAAATAAATTGTTTGAGAGAGTATGTGAATATTTATAGGATTTATTTCAAAGGACATTAAATTTGAATATTTTATATGTATAAAAATTTATTAAATTTAATTGTTTAAATTTCATATTAAATCCAATTAATGATTAATTTATTAAATGTAGGTTCCTTAATTTATTAAATGTGATTTTTAAATTAATTAACATGAAGATTTACCACTAAAGTCAATTTTATTGGTATCTGGAAAGTCAAATTTCACAGTGATTCATGGATCCTTACATAATCTACAACCTAAAACATTAAATCGTAGATTTGATACTGGGAAGCTTTAAGATGCCATCATCGAAATGTTGTAAACTATCGATAATTTTTTGTAAAATGCATAGTTTGAGATTCGGCCAACACACTCTTTAGAAGCTAAAAATGTGTTGCTTTATTTCCATGATGCACGATCAATCATGGTAATAACATGTAGATGTCAAGGTTGAGGTCGTTCACCGTCGTCACCTCCACCACCACCATCACCATCTTCGACGCCACCACGGTCATCCTCAACAATCGAAATGGAGATCATAATGAGATTCTTAGAGGACATCATGACCACAATGAAGAGGAAATCACAAAGGTTCATGTAGGTGGAAACCACTCAAGTGAGTCGAGAGAACTCTAAGAATGCATCCGAACTGATACATGACCCACTTCACGACACCTCTGGAGAGTTGCAAAATATAAAGATTCCTTATTTTTTTGGAGGACGACCTAGTAAACATGACGAAGAATGGTTTGAAGGAATGAAAAGTTTCTTTGCATTGAACGAGTATACCTCTAGTTCCAAAGAAATAATGGCCATCTTTTAGCTTAAGGGAGATTCTCTTAATTGGTTGTTGGAGATAGAAAAATAGTTGCATCTTGCTCATGTTAAAGTTTATTTGGAATAATTTCAAAAAAGGTTCAACATGAAATACTTGCAAACTTATAATTTACTGAAAACAACAACAAGGTGCATTTGAATCATTAGTGCAGGGAAACATGATAGTGCAATAGTATGAAGCTAGGCCCATGGAACTAGTGAAGTATGTTCCATACTTGGACTCAAATGATAAACAAGTGGAGCATTTTGTGTATTGACTCAACTATACGATTAGAGATTTTCCAAGAAAGTGGAATCCAAATTCAGTTCTGACGATACTTGAGTATGCTCACTATGCGTAGGATGTGTCATATTCTAACGGAGGTAGTGAGTTGATAGGATCCAACCAATATTTTTTTGTCACGGCCTCATTACCTTACTTGAGGGGAGGATAGTCTAGGATTCCTCTGTATGGTAATAGGTTCCCACTGAGGGGTAATGCTTCAGTTAACTCAGTATCACAGCATCATCCACAACGCTTCCAAGCTAAGGAGAGGCACATGGAATTTCCTTTAGAGGATCTACTGGTTTCATATGATCCAGGTAAAGGAACACATCTCATAGGATTCCTCCCAGCATCATGCAAGCCCCTCCCAACCTCTGACAATGGGGGTTTGAAGGTCCTCATTACCAACAAGAATTTCCTAACAGTCAGTTAATCAGCAAGCACAAGGAAATAAAATCACCCATGGATAGTTTAGGTAACAATCGTTGGATTCACACAGCAATTCGTAACAGCCAAGCGGAACATTAGTCCACCGTAGTAAAATCCTCTGGTAAAGTAAACAATGTAAAACTTAATTTTGTTTTGACCCAAGTGAAAATATTATTTGTATTTCACCATATCCATTAGATAAATTAAGGTTGGCATCTTGTGAGCATGATGATTTTGAATCGATCGATATGCCTTCAGGGGTTCAACAAGAACTAGCTCCCAAGGAGAAGGGATGTGAGGTCGACTTAGGAGTTTGAACCACTAAGTTGGATGTGTATGTCACCAAATTAGGGACCTATGACCTCATTTGTGGTGTGGATTGGTTAGAACTCCATAGAGATTTTTGTTGGTTTTGTATCATGATCTTCGTGATTCAAAGATGTTATTTCAGCCGTGTTTGGATCCTCAGACCTAGCAGGGAGGTGTGGGAGGGCTTCCCTCTAATTATAGTCATGAGGGGGGTCCAGTAGAGGGTGATGACTATTTTTTGATCCCACTTTGACACAGGGTTAGGGGAAACTCCCCCGTAGCAAATTTAGGAAAAATTTCCTTGTAAAATGTTGTAATTTTAGAGTCATGACTCGGTCAATAATGGGTGATTTACGGGGAGGTGGTATTTGGTCAACCTGTGGTATTTTCCAATGGTTTTCCCTTTACAAAAGGAAGGAATTATAATATGGCTCTGTATTGTATTGTAACATTGTAAAAAAATCTCTATGATTGTGTGATAGAGAGTGTGAGAGAGTGAAGAGGAATTGTAACACGGTTGTTGCAGGTTGTATCCTTCATTTTGTTGGATGGTATAATAATAAAGGATTGAAAAATTATTTGTGGATGTAGTCGATATTGGGTGAACCAAATTATATATCTGTCTCTATTTTATGTGTATAATATTTGCATATTTTTTAACTTCTTAATTGTTATTGCTATGTGATCATGCTTTTTCAAGCAATTGTTATCAAACCCAAAAGGTCTACTTGGATGGAAAATGCGCAAGAAATAAGGTTTCATGGTTAGAGTGGGAGCAATGGAAGAAGAAGGAAAGTTTAGGGTCAAGAAATTTAAGGGTCAAAACTATAATTCACTCAAATATGCAAATGGAATACTATTTGTACTAGCAGGATCTGTACCTAACATTGCGTGGAAAAAAAAAATAGTCAATGACAATGAAGGATGAAGAATGAAGATTCTTGACAGAAAGGAACTAGGAACAATATAGTTGTTCTTGGAGTCATTGGTGGCTTTTAATATCTCAAATGAAAATATGAAAAAGGGTGTGATGAGAGCACTAGAAAATCTCTATGAAAAACCATGGGATTCAAACAAGGTATTTTTAATGAAGCGTTTATTTAATATGAAGATGTAAGAAGGTGGATTTGTTGCTTAACATTTATATTAATTTAATATTCTTACTAGTCAGGTAAGTTCTCTAAAAGTGAACTTTGATGATGAGGTCACGGATCTTCTAATCTTGTTCTCATTTCCAGAAATATGGAATAGCTTGGTCATGGTTTTAAGTAACTTTGTATGTGGTTTAAACACTCTTAAATGTAATGTTGTTGTTGGTGTCTTAGCAAGGAAAAGCAAAGAAAAAGCAGAGGTAATGCATCAGGTAATGCATTAAGCATGGAGAGTAGGGGAAGACAAAAGGAGAGAGGAAGGAGCCCATATAATCTCAGAAAGTCTAGAAAGGGAATATTCAAGTCCATATTTAGAAATATAGAGTGTTGGAACTATGGCAATAAAGGACATCTGAATAAAGACTGCAGAGCTCCAAAGAATAAAGGGGATGGGAAGAAGGAGAGTACTCATATGCTTGCTCATAATTACCTGATTCTTGCATTAGATAATACTATTGATTACTAGGTAGTATATTTGGGGGATTCATTCCATGCTATACCCCATAGAATATTCTTTCACGATTACGTTACAAGTGATTTTGTAAATGTTTTATTCGAGGATGATGAACCATGTAAAATTGTTGGAATGGGTAAATGAAATATTAACTCAAAAAATGGAAATGAATGGCTTCCAAAATATGTAAGGAATATTCCTTCTATGAAAATAAATATGATCTCAAGAGGTAGGTTGGGAGACATTGGTTGTTTGTCTACATTTGAAAAAACATGGTCGAAGATCACTAAAGGAGTGTTGGTAATAGAAAAACGAGATAGGATAGGTACGTTATATTTATGTCCTCATAATAATGATTATTCTATCTCTGTATTTTCCATAGAAACATGTGTAGCATTGTGGCATCATACACTTGGCCACATGAGTAAGAAGGGGATGCAGATTCTCCACTGAAGGAAATTTCTTTTAGATCTGAAGCATGTATGTTTGGAATTCTATGAGAACTATGCTTATGGAAATCGTAATAGAGTTATATTTCTCGATGTTGGGAAACAAAAGAAGAGTGAGAAGGTAGAGCTTGTGCATACATATGTATGGGGACTAATTCATGTACAATATTTTGGTGTTTCTTGTTATTATGTTACTTTTATTGATGATGCAACTAGAAAAAACATTGTTTTATTCGATTAGATAAAAATATGATGTTTTTGCTACTTTTAGGAAGTGGAAAGATTTGGTTGAGAATGGGACAAGAAAAAAGTTAAAATTAATGAGATCTAATAATGGAGGTGAATACTATAGCAATGAGTTTGATAGCTATTGTTCATAAAATGGGAGTCATAGAGAGAATACCATCCCAAGAACACCACAATAAAATGGTGTGTCAGAAAGGATGAATAGAATGATGATGGAGCGTGCAAGCTTTATAAGATTGCATGGACGTTTCCCCTTCCAATTTTTGGATGATGTTATAGATATTGTTGTTATTTAATAAACCAAGGGCCTTTAAGATCTTTGGATAGTGGAATTCTAGAGGAGGATTGGACATGCAAAAAGGTAAACTACTCATTTCTGATAACTTTTAGATGTGAAACAATAGTCCATATTAATAAATAAAATAGAAGAAATATTGAGGCTAAAGCCAAGAAATGTACTTTATTGGATATGGGGTTGATGATTTTGTTTCACTTATGGGACTATGAAAATAAAAAAATCATTAGGAGTAGAGATGTAGTACTCGACGAAAATGTTTTGTACAAAGATAAGTTGTGAGGAAAGAAAGAGGAAAATAAAAACAAAGAGTACAGAGTGCTTGATGAAATCAAAGAAAATGAAGTTCCAAAGGCACCAGAAAATCAAGAGCAACAACAGGTACCTATAACTCTTGCAAATGTAAGTAAATATATCAAGTTATGTAGACCCGCTAAATAGAGATCTCCTTCACTATGTTATTTATTGAAAACTAATTCTAGTGAACCAGAATGTTATGAAGAAGTAATCCAGTTAGAAACTAGAAAGAAGCCGGAGTAAGGCATTAATGATGATATGGAATGATTTGAAAGAAACCAAACTTGGGATTTGGTTGAGTTGTTTGCAAGAAAAAGAAAATTGTAGAATAAATAGGTTTATAGGTTGAAGGAAGAAGATCAAGGCAAGAAGCAGTACAAAATTAGACTTGTTGTAAAGTATTTTACAAAAAAAAATCTATAGACTTTGATGAAATATTTTCTCTTCTTGTTAAAATTACGTCAATTATGACTATTTTAATTCTAGTTGTGGCAAACAATTTGCATCTTGAACAATTAGATGTAAAAACATCCTTTCTTCATGGGGATTTGGAGAAAGAGATTTATATGCAGCAACCATAGGGGTATGGTATCAAATGGAAGGAGAATTTGGTTTCATGTTGAAGAAGAGCTTGTATGTCCTAAAACAAGCTCCAATACAATGGTATTTAAAATTTGATAAGTTTATGACATAGTAGGGTTATAGTAGATGTAAGTCTTACCATTGTATTTATTTCAACAAGTTAGATAATGGAAGATACATTATTCTGTTATTGTATTTTGATGACATACTTGTTGCAGGGTCTAACATGGAGGATATAAATGTACTCAAAAGGAAAATAGATAAATTAGTTACAATGAAGGATTTGGGTGCTACAAATAAAATCCTTCATATGATAATTAGGAAAATTTTCAATTTGACATTTTCTAAAGGTGAGTGCATAGAAAAGGTGTTGAAGAGGCTTAGAATGCAAAATGAAAAACCAATTAGGATATGTCCAGTAATCTCAAACTAAGTAAAGATATGTCTCCTAAGAAACATGAAGACATAGAATACATGTCCAAGGTTCCATATTCATTGACAATTAGGATCTTAATGTATGCCATGGTGTGCACAAGACCAGATATTGTGAATATAGTGGGAGTTGTGAATATGTAAATGAACAGTCCCAGTAAAGTGAATTGGAAGGAAATATAATGGATTCTCAAGTATTTGAGAGGTACAACTTATCATGCATTTTGTTTTGGAGGTTCAAACATTGTTCTATAGGGATTTCTACATTGATGCAGATATGGCAGATGAAAAAATTAACATGAGCAACACCAAAGGGTATTCCTTTACTGTGGGTGGACCAATTGTATGTTCAATTTTGAAACTACAAAAGGTTGTTGCGGTTTCAACAACGAAAGCAGAGTATGTTGTTGCTATAGAGGCTGATAAAGCAATGATTTGGTTACATAGTTTCAAGGAGAAATTGGGTAAGAAGCAGAAGAATAACAAGCTGTATAGTGACAGATAGAGTCCCATTCCTCTTGAAAATAACTCAACCTTTCATTTGAATACTAAACATATACAACTATAGTACCATTTCATAAAATCTTTTTGGAAGATGAACTATTAAAGTTGGAAAAGATACATAATAGCTAGAATCCTACAGACATGTTGATAAAGGTAGTAACCAGACAAAAACTAAGTTCCTGGTCCATTTCTGTTGGCCTTAAATAATAAAGGTGAAAATGAGAGATCTTCAAGTTTCAAGTTTCATAGCATAGTCCAGAAAGTGCAACAATGGTGGAGTTGTTGTGATCAGTCTCCAAGTGGAAGATTATTGGTTGTCGACCCTAGTCTTTTTGATTCAAAGATGTTATTTCATCCATGTTTTGATCCTAGCAACTGAGTAGTTCGTCTGGGGGATATCCCCCCCCCCACACACACACAATAGCCACCAGGGGGGTCTAGGGGGGAGATACTATTATGGTATCCCCCCCTTGAGGGGGTTTGGTGGAAGCACACCCTTAGCAAAAATTCAAGAAACATTTCCTTATAAATTATTGTAATTTCGGAGTCATGACTTGGTCAATAATTAGTTATTTACAGGGCCATGGTATTTTGGAAACCCATGGTATTTTCCTATAATATTCCCTTTATAAAATGAAGGAATTATAATACGAATATAAACTGTATTGTAGCATTGTAAAACAATCTCTATGATTATGTGAGAGAAACTATGAGAGAGTGAAGAGGAAGTGCGTAAGGTTTCTACATGTTTTATCCCTTCATTTTTATGGACGGTATAATAATAAAGGGCTGAAAATTTCTATGTTGAAGTGGCACATCCTGGGTGAACCGCGTTATATATGTGTCTCTCTTGCAATTTGTTTATTTTTTTCTTCTTGCTTAAGTGTTTAATTGTTAATGACTATGTAGTCCTAGTTTTGTAGCACTTTCATGGATTTCTATGCGAAGAAAGTCTCGTTCCTTGATGATGAAGGTTGAACAATTCAAATCTAGGGCTTGAAGAGGAAGGTATCTTTGTGTTTCATCTAAATGATGAAGGCTAAGAGGCACATCAGATAGGGATTCCAGTTGTATGTAGTAGAGGCGGTGAGTGACAATAAAGGACCTTCTTTAAACTCAAAGCCAATACTATATGAGTTGAAAGATGTATTTGCAAGGGAATTGAAAGGATTACATACACAAACAGAGATCAATTTCATGATTGAACTACAACTCGATACAAATCATATCTCAAAGACTCGTTATAGACCAAAAACCTTATATATTCTAGAGTTACAGATCTAGTTAAAAGAGTTGCTAGATTTGGGACTAATTAGACCTAATATCTCACTGTGGGGAGCATCAATAATATTCGCTAAGAAGAAAGATGGATCTCTTCCACTATGCATATATTATAGTATTTAAAAAAAAACAAGTTAAAAACATGTATCCAATACCAATAATTGATGACCTCTTAGGCCGGATGAAGGTCTCTTGAGTATTCTCTAATATTTATTTGCGATAAGGGGATCACTAACTTAAGATTAAATAAATTGACAATCCTAATACTTCTTTTTGAACTCAATTTGGGAATTACGAGTTCATAGTGGTACCATTTGGTTTCACCAATGCTCCATCTATATTCATGATCCTCATGAATGGTGTGTTTAGAAATTAATTGGACCACTTTGTTTAGGTCTTATTAGATGACATTCTTATCTATTCTAACAAGGAGAAGGAGCATGAGGAACACTTGAAGTTAGTATTGAATTGATTAAGGGAACATAAAATATATGGTAAATTGTCGAAGTGTTTCTTCTTCAAAAAGTAGATTCACTACTTGGGGCATATCATCTCAGGATAAGGGATATTAGCTGACCTAGAGAAGGTGAATACCATAAAGTATTGGCCATTTCTGAAGAATTCAGATGAAGTGCATAGATTCATGGGATTATGGGCCTTCTGATTTACTCCAAAAAGGGTTATCTCTTCTCTACAGCTAAAAACCAAGGGTTATAGTGGGTATTCAAACAATAGGATAGGAATCACTAAAACAAATAAGCTTATAACTAAGAACCCACTAAGCGAACTAACACTAAGCTCGCTAACACTAACTACACTAGCTGAACTAACAAAGATAAAAGACCACTAAGTGAATTAAGCTACTAACTATGTTAACTAAGCGCACCCCTTCAAAATATATACCCTTTTAGAGTCCACTAAACAAACTTAGCTCACTTTTCTAACTAAGGCTAATAGCTAGACAAAAGAAAAGAAAAGAAAGGACACCTGAAAACTATGAGACAAGGAAGAGAGCAAAAGAACAAAAACATTGGATAGGCCCATATATAATGCACATTAAAACACCTATACCTTGAATGGGAAGAATAAGTGGATACGATATAGATGGATACCATCTAAAGCCACTACGGTTGAGGAAGGCACATTTTATGGTTGAACTGATCTTTCAAAATCCTATCATTCAGCATTTTATTTTTGTAGAATTGACATTTTAGGGAATCACAGGCAACCTCCCTGATGTATTACAAAATATTCATGGAAGGGTTCTCCAGGTTTAAAAAACCCATCACCACCTTCAACAAAAGGGAATCCAATATGAGTGGACAAATGAATTTGATTCCACTTTTCCTAAATTGAAGAGGTTTCTAATAGGTTCTCCAATCCTATGTATGCCATATATGCATAAGGAATTCATGGTATGCACATATTGTTCTCAATAGGGGTTGGGAGCATTCCTAATGTAGGAAGGCATGGTAATAGATTATGCATCGCATAATATGAAACCTCATGATAAGCAGTGTACCACACATTATATATAGTTGGTAGTTGTAATGTTGGAACTAAAATTATGGAGGCACTACCTTATTGGCAGAAGTTTCAAATTTAAAACATATAATCACAGCCTACATTATACTTTTACAGAAAGGGATATGAATTCCATGAAGAGGAAATGGATTGATTTAATGAGTGAGTATGAATTTGGTGTCTAGTATATCAAAATAAAGGAGAATGTGGAAAAATATGCCTTAAGTCGAAGGATGATGCTTTTCTCCTTAATTCCCTTGAAGGTTGACTTGAAGGAAAGAGTACTAGGACCGGTTTTGGGGGACAATTGGCATCTAAAGGTAAGCTCATTTGTTTAGAGTGGGAGGAAACTGGATTCAAAGTATGATGGGTACAATTCAAAGGAAGATGGATTGTTTCAATATTAAGAGAGGATGTATTTTCCAAGGGAATACACTATCAAGGAAATAATCCTTATAGAGGCCCATAGAGCACATTGTTGTGCACATCAAAGAGTGAAGAATATGTAATATGACGTGAAGATGCTCTTCTTTTGGTTGGATATGAAAGATGATGTAGTGGATTTTGTTTTGAATTTCCTTGAGTGTTAATAGGTTAGTGTATATCATCGCCACCCAACCGGTCTCTTACAACCTCGTGATATTCCTATGAATAAGTGGGAAGTCATCTCCATGGAATTCATTGTATGTTTAGCGATCACATATCTAATACATAAATCTATATTGGTAGTGGTCGAAAAAATAATCAAAATCTCTCACTTCATTCTTGTCAGGGACACCTATGATGTGACCAATGTGGCAAGGGTATTCATAAATGAGATTGTGCATCGTCATGGATTTACTAAAAAGATAATTTTTTACAGAGACACTAAGTTCACCTCCAAATTTTGGAGACTAAGTTGAACCTAAGTTGAGAATAGCACTCAGAGATGAATGGAAAAACTGAGAGGATAAATAAATTTAATGGAGAACATGCTTAGGATGTATGTGATGGATCAACATACAAAATGGGAGAATTATCTTCCTTTAGTGTATTTTTCATATAACAATAGTTGTCATAGGTCCATTAGTATTCCCCCATAGCAAGCATTATATGGGATTCCATGTAGCACACCTCTTAGTTGGGATAGATTAGTGGATCAGGTTCTAATTGGGCATGAGTTGACTCAGTAGATGGAGGAACATGTAGTACAAATTCAAAAGGGGTTAAATGAAGCACACGATAGGAAAAACAGTTAGGTTGATGCACACATATCAAAAAAAAGTTATGCGGATCATGTATTTATTCATGTCAGGACAAATAAAACATTAGAGGAAACTTCAACTCAAAATGGGCCTCCTAAGGGAAACAATAAAATAATAGCTAAAATAATAAAATAATATTTATTAATTTTGTAGGAAGAAAAGAAAAAAACTACTTTTTTTATTCGTATTTTCGACATATCTCCTTGTTTTTTTACTCAAATTTTGATCGGGAGAGGTCGATGGATGTGGAATTAAATTATGCATCCAACGAGTACCCACACTGCATACTTCTTACAAATCCCACTACCCCAAAAATAAGAAATATCGAAAAAAAATGTGTTGATGACATCATCATCACATTGTTTCAGGTATTTCTTGGTTTTGGGTAGAGCGGTCCGTGAAAAGTATGTAGTGTGGGTTCTTGTTTGATGTGGAATTTAATTTTGCATATAAGGATCTCTCTTGCTTGAAATTTGAGTAAAAAAACAAGGAGATATGTCGAAAATATGAACAAAAAATTAGTTCTTTTTATGATACCTATCCCCAAATTTATATTAAAAAATTGTTTAAGACCTATACAGTATTTCAAATTTAAAGCAATTTCATTAGCTAACACACAATGACATGGAATTTGAATTACAGTTGAAAGGCCCATTTTGAGTTGAAATTTCCTATAATGGTACCATCTGGTTTAGGAAGGGGACTAAGTTGCCACCTCGCTTCATAGGCCCATTTTAAAATTTTGAGAGAATTAGACCAATTTCTTATCAACTTGCACTGCCACTCCACTTTCTTAAAAACCATAATGTATTCCATGTCTATGTATTATAACATTACATAGATGATGAGACTCAGGAATGTCATTGGAAGGAAATGCAGGTCTAAGAAGAGGAAACCTACATGGTTAATCCATTATGTATACTTGATCATATGGTTCGACAGCTTTGCAGTCTCCATGTCAACCAAGTTAAGGTCTAGTGGGATAAGTATAGCCTACATTATGCAACCTAGGAGGACACAGAGACCATGCATCAAGATTTCCCATCACTATTTTGACCGTGAATTTAGGAAAACATTTCTTGAAGGGTGGGTGTATGTAACACCCTAAATTTTGATTAGTCGTGTTGATCAGTTTATTTTATTATTATGTATTGAACTCAACTCGACTATGTAAACTTTATTATGACATGATGGGCCCAATTATATGATGTTACTATGTTTTATGATGTCACCATGATCATGATGTTACTATGTTTAGTTGGTTACGATGTCCCGATTATCATAGGATTCCTTTGTTGTATGATTTCAATATATTTTTATATCATTTGATTATTGAGATGTGAAATATATGATGCCGTATGTCGATACCATCTTATGATGTGATTGACTGAAGTATTATATGCCATGTGTACCTTTGATGAACTAAAATTGTTACATGAAAAGAAATGGTGAAAATGATGTGGATCAATTGATGATTGAGTGGAAATGCTTGTTATAAATGTGTATTTTGGGAAATACTAACCTAGAAGACACATAGACTATGAGACATTCAGCAACTTGAAATGATATGTGGAATAAGAACTTGCTATACAGTAAACCTTAGCAACCAGAAGTGATGTTCTGATTACATAGACCAATGATCTCAATATCAATAGAGTATGAATTGATAAGGGTGTAGGACAAGTATTTTGAGAGGGACAAATGTATTACCCACCCTATGTTTCTATGATAACCCAAAGTCGTGGGAGGGTCATGAAGATTATGATCACCATGTTGGTGTGATTATGATGGTCGAAAACCTACTAGGAGACTCTAGGTCTGTTGTTCAGCCGACGATATCACTGTCAGGTTCTTATGTGGTCATGTTCATTAAGATGACATCCACTTTTGTACTACAAGAGGAAGGATAGGGAGGATGCAGACATAGGTTAGGTTGGGATAATATGTTACTTAGTATTGTTTATGGTTATGTACTCCTTGATCTTTAGATAGTGGTAGTAGGTACCCTTCCTTGTACTTGATAGTTGAAACTAACATAAACATAAAAATAATGATATTAAACCTTGATGAGTTAACTCTTAAATAAATGAGGGGAAATATTATTATTGGTTAGCATGCATGGATAAGCAGGATGAAGTTTGTTTATAGTACGTATATGACCTATGCATACACTAGGCACACATGTACACCTTTCACATGTAGACTACTAAAACAATATGAATACTAGACATGTTAAATAATTGTATAAGTTTTTATGAATAACTAAGTTAAATTTTCCATGATCCAATAAAGATAACGAGATTTTTATATTGTTAAGTATGTGTGAAAATGGTAATAAAAAATTGATTAAGTATCTTCAATGAGAATAGTCACAAAGAAATTATCGTGCGTAGTGTTAACCCAAAAATCCCCCACCCAGCTCTCAATGGCCTACACCACCCAAGGAAACCATCTCACGACCCTCATATCGCTCCATTAGCCCCCACACCCTCAAAATAAACCAAGGATGAAGAAAAGGGCTTGAAAACCCCAAAAAGGAGTGCAAAATAGTCTCCTATGAGATAAAGCCCCCAAAAAGGGTCTAAAACCTTAAAATGAGCTAAAGTTAGGGCAGAAGGGGCTAAAATCCCAAAAAAGGGGCTAAAACACTGACCAAGGGCTTAAAACCCTAAAACCCCTTGAAAAATCTATAAAAGGAGGGTGGGGAGTCACTCTCAAAACACTTCTCCCTTGCCTACTGTTATGCTGCCCATGGATACCTTGAGACACCTTTGCCTCTCAAGCCACCCACACTCCCTCTCCTCCATTTCCATTGAGCCAAATCTCCCCATACAAGAGAGGTGCCTCCATAATCTAGGGCATGGTGGCCCATTTCCACCAGAGAAGGTATAGCTTGTCATTCTTGTTTTGTCTATTTTCTTTCTTTGCTTGCTAACCCATGATTTCATTTGGAGGTTTATTTCTTAACATTGTTTTGTAGGTATTTAAATATATTGTATCTTAGGATTTGTTTGTAGTTCTTTGGAAGCAGAACCCTAACCCTTGTTTGCAGAGGGGTTCACCATTGCTTCTCTTTTTTTTGTTCTTAGTTTAGTTTACCGTTTTGTTCTTTACATTCCATTTTTATTTACAGTATTTAACCATGAAGGAACCTACCCTTCTGTGCCATAGAAAGAAGGGAGCCATTCCTGCCCCTATAGCAAGGAGAAATCCCTGGTAAAAAACTAGCGACCATACCAGGTCAATTCCACAGGATCCCTGGTCCAAATTTTTAATTTTCAAGTTTTTTAATTTTTTGCCCTAGTTTTCAAAAATTTCCTGTTAAATTCACTTTAAATCCAGTTTATTTTTTGTTATCAGTACTGTCGAAGCCTATGATAGGAAAAACTGAGTCAATTTGGCCACAGTATAAGTTATTGTCGGCCAGATCTGACTCTGCATCACAAAAAACCCCAAATCCAAGGTAGGGTGCTCTTATTGGGCCTGAAAGTGAGGTGAGGGCACACTTAATGGCCAAACAAGTGCTCTTAGGGCATGATTAATCACTCAATAAATGAGACTTAAACCCATAAACATAGACTATGACTATCTGTGGATTCTATGCAACCCCTCACCTGTTTCTGAAAAAATCTTACGGCCCCCTAACCAGATTTGATCAGAAATGTGCGGCCTATCAAATATAACTTAAATTCCAGTTTAATAGAGGTTAAATTTCAGTTTTATAGGACTGTCAATGTGAATCAGCTACCTCTGTCCAATACTGCAAGTCAATTTCAGTTTTTGTTTTCATTTTCTACAATTTCTTTCACAAACAATGTGTAAATTCCAATTAAATCTTAATGGCTTAATCAAATGAATGTAGCTTAACTTAAATCAACCTAAAACTAACTATCTTGCTTACCATTCCTCCTCTACCCAGTCATCACCCTCCAGGGTATTATAGGATATGGCTCGTATAGATCTAGGTAATCCACTAATATTTTTCCAAACCACTAAAGCCCGATGACCTAGAAGGTAGAGGGGGTAGAGAAGGAGGGATTGTCATGGTACTAAGCGTCATCCCTGTTGACCAACCTTGCATCTGGGAGGTGACCTGAGGATCTATGGATGGGATTAGAGCCATTTTTTTGAGAGTCCAACACCTTCTCTTGGTTGATGAGGAATATGAGTGTGAGGTAGACATCTAGTTAGGCCATCCACATTCAGCGTTAAAAATGGTATATGTTCACAATTTATGGTTATTCAATGCATGCATACACAATGACATGAAATATACCATGATGAATTCATAAACCATTTGCAAGTACCAAATACCAGAGAAACAAACAAACAAATACACCATGCCAACTAATTAACCCAACTTAGTTCATGACGCTGAGTGAGCCTTAAAATTTACCAATTTACACTAAGTACAAACAAATATGCAGTCTCTGAGGACATAAGTCCTTGACTGCTTCAAATTTGAGAAGTACTAGGGCTCTACCCATAAAATCATTGTGATGAGTACCATGGGAACCCCAAAGTAGCCAGTTGTTGAGAGGAATTTCCAAGCGAAACGGGCAACAACCCCTTCTGATTGAGTAGAAACACATGTGAGGAACAAGCCAAGTGCTATTTTCTGGTAGTCTTGGTGGCCGAGTGACCACCTGAATCCAATAAGAAACCACTGAAACTAGGGTTCAAATATCATTCTCATCGGCTTGATAAAATCTAACACAATTGATCCCTCACGCTCTTCCTCACGCCTAAGAGGAAAACCAATAGAATCTGGACCAATCAACTGACATCGTCGAAACTATTCTCAGCAATCTCCTACACCATCAGAGGGCCACACAGCCTCTAATTCTGATTCAGACCCACATCAGTCTTAACTAGACCTCCGTACTGAACCATCAAGCCCCATGGCTGGTGCCAACCTGTATCCATTTTATGGCCTAAACTTAGCAAGTGGACCCATTTCCACATCACAACGTGTCATCCACAACTTGGCAAGTGGCCCAAGCACAATTATGCAGACTTTCATCAGTTAGCTGCCACCACCTATAGTGACCGACCATGTTGGCCCACTGGTAGCACATGAGGGTAGTGGCCCTTCCATAAACACTGCCCCTCCTGCCACATAGGGGGGCAGTGGGCCATCCACTTACATTGCCCCTACTGTCATACATGGGGCAAATGTCCCCACCACTCATACTTCCCAACCCACAACACTTGGGGGAATTGGACCATCCGCAATGGTGCCACTGCAAGCACCCCCAGCTGTGCAGATGCATTATGCACCTACAAACCCCACCACCATCGTAGCCCCATCCCACATCAACTTGGGGTCAAATATTCCCTTCATGGCTCATCTTAACTTGCCTGACTTGCCTAGATTAGCAAATGAACCCATCTGCCATGAATCTTTTTGGCCTCCAATGCCAACTAAGATGCCATCAAACATCCCCAAGTTTGAAGGCAAAGCAAGAGAATGTCCCAAAAACCACATAATGACATTCCATCTATGGTGCTCATCCAACAACATCATAGATGATTCCATCAGACTAAGGCTATTCCAACTCACCCTTACAGGAGCTGTGGCCAAATGGTACATTGAGCTACCGCAGGCCAAATACCCGGATTTCAACTGCCTAGCCTTCATGTTCCTACAGTATTTCCATCTCCCTATTAGATATGATGAAGGGTTAGAGATCCTGTTATCCTTCCACCAAAGAACTGCCACTCATATAGCTTACCACATCCATGAGTGGTGGAGACGTCGCAGTCTATGCAAAATCCAAGTGATGATAGGATTTTCTTGGATTGGTTCCTTAAGACCTTGCTCCCACCCATAGCAAAGGATGTTTCGTCTGAATGTACCCAATCTGAAAAATAGTCCATACCGAAAGCTCAACAGTCTTACCTTATCTATGCTTAGTCTGGATACCTATACACCGTCATTCTAGACACTCCCCATCTAAGTACCTCATACCGTGATGCACCAGGGGCATCCCATGCTAAGGATGACATCATAGGATTGGTCTCCCAATAGCCATAGTCTCAATTGACACGACTTGCAATTCCATCACAACCAAGCAACACTACTAATGTTTCTTACCAAAACCAAGCTCTGGACTATGCAAGAATGATATCCCAGTTCGGAGCAACAACTTCCTATGCACAACTTGTGCCAGTGTAGTAGGCTCAGGCCATGCCTTAGACAACATAGCAGTATGTGGAGAAAACGCCCACATTTGTGGCACCACCACCCATAGAAATATACTATGCACTTCCATTGCAACCAGTTCAATCCCCCACCCCTACTCCACTCTCTCCGTTGGGACAAGTGTTCACACAAAAAAACCATCCCAACTAGCCTGACCCCAACAATCAACAAGGGAAAGCTAGAAACAACTAGCCCCACAACCAAGGCAATAACCAACTATAGGGAGGCAGTCAACAACTGAACCCTCCCAACAATGCCGTGGAAAATTGGCCAACCCAAAACCTCCCACAAAAAATGCACCAAGACGCAATGCTCCATTGCGCACAAACAAACCATGCACACTCTATGATGTTTATGGGAATTACACATTCAAGTGTCCCCTCATGGCTCACGCTAAGAAAGCCATTCAAAACAAGGCCCAACAAACTGCCAATGCTGCCAATCAAGCCCAACCAAACCTGGCACCACAAGGACCTCCCCCCATGGTGCTTCAAAACCCACTACCATTCCAAGGATTGGTGGAGACTGCTCCCCCTCCCCAATCCATTCCCAATGCTCTTGGGGCACCTCCCATGGCTGAAACAGGTGTTCATCACCTGCTAGCCATGAAAAATGAAGAGGTCAACTTACAAACTAGATGGAATCAGTACAAAACCAACACCGAACCTACTGACTCATCAACAACATCCATGTCTAGGATAGTCAACCTACCTCTTCAGTTACCCCCATTCTTGCACCCCTCCATATGCAGAGTTGCCAATAATGCCACACCTAGAGCTGTAGTCATCTATAGAATTGTGGATGATTTGGCCCAAATGCCAACTGCCATGTCCGCTCTTGAGGTACTTAAAATGTGCCCAACGTAGGGGAAATCCTTACTAACTTCCCTAGGGGTAGTAGACCCTTCCAAATCCAAGTTAATCACCTTTGATATGGAGAATGGGGAACCGCACATGCCATCGACCATCGCCTTTCAAATCTCGGTGTCCATCCAAAATTTGGTTATGCATTGCTGCATAGTGGATGAGGGGGCATCCACGTGCATTATGTCTACCTTGGTTTGGTAGAAACTTGGATCACCAATTCTGCAACTGTCCTCCACAACTCTGTGGGATTATGATGGACATCCCACTAAATCCTAAGGAATCCTCCCCCATGTCCCCTTCACATTAGCCAGGAAGATAGTGCTAATCGACATAGAATTCGTCAATGCTCAATTGGACTACAACCTCCTCCTTGAAAGGAGTTACGTGTACACCATGCGAGTTGTCGCGTCAACTGTCTTCCATCTCATGATGGCCCCCCATGAAGGGAATATCATGACGGTTGATCAGCTCACTTATCATGATCCGGAAGGGTTAACAACACCTGCCAATGTTATCCCTACCATCACCACCATTGAGGCACAATGGGTGACCACACATATTAATTTCATCCCTACAATCAACACTATGGTTGAAAACACACCAGCCTCCCCACCATTAAATGTGGGCCCTAGGTTGTTTACCAATCCTACCATGACAAATCATTTCCCATTAGTGTCACGACCACCAACACAAAATGAAACTATGGACTTGTGCATGGTCTCATCCAGCATAGCTACACCCAAACAACAACCGCATCCGCAGCCCCAACCACAACCACAACATCATCCGTAGCTGCAACACCAATAGCAGCCACAACATCACTCCCAGTAGCAGCATTACATGCAACCACAACCACAACCGCATCCCTACATGCAACCAGCCAGGATTTATGTGGGCTCATCCCCAGTCCATACAATTCCATTGCTCTTTCCCCCATTTGGTGTCATGACCAACTGGCACAACTACATTTCGACAAAAAATACAACGGCCGTATTGTCGGATTTTCGACACTTTCCTATCACATGTACGACACTATGATTTTTTTTAAGCGTCGGTGGATTGTCGTCGGTTATCCGACATATTTCCAATCCGTCGGTTAAGCGACAACTCAGTTTACCATCGATTAAATGTAAACCGTAGGTTATCCGACATCTAATTCATATTAAACTTTAAACACGCGTCGCTTAAACAACGATAATGAAAACGTAAGCGTCAGTTAAGTGATGGTGGAGAAATTTAAAAAAAAAAACTACACTTACAGGCTGTCACTGTTGATGTATATGTAAATTTGGAATGTATTCTTCTATGTATCTTATGTATTGTAACCCGATGTTTATTCTGGGATGTTTCTTTTATGTATTTGAGTCATGTGGTCATGCCCCGATGTTCCGATCGGGAGGATTAATAATGTAAACAAGTCATATCAAGTCATTAGGTAAGTCCCC
>LPNX010172725.1:56860-85385 GCA_001517045.1 Pseudotsuga menziesii
GGCCAACTATTGCATTCAAAACAAAATTCACACAGAAATTTCACTCCGACACTCAAAATTAAATCTTTCAATTAAAAATTCAAATTGCAGATACAGATCTCATTCAAACCCTCTTCAGAATTGGTTTTTCAAATTCAAAGTTAGACTCTTACTTCTTCAACTATCTATGGTTATTTGTAGCAGTTCAACTAACTTGATTCTGTGAATTTCTTATCCTACTCATGGTCTAGGTTGGCTTTCTTCTCAGCCTGCAGCCTGCATGGTCTTTACTGACCTCAAATTTCTGGTCGTGTACCAACATTCTCTACACCTAATCAAATGAAAGTTATTCTTGTCTCTATTTCTCCTAGTTGTTTTGGTTAAAACTCTTCAGGTGTGACTCTTCTGGCAAATCTCTTGGTAGCACTTCTTGCAATTTTCTCAGTTTCTGTTGGTAATGGTTGCTAGTGTAATGTTGTATGATTTAATGCGTGAATATATTTATCTGGGATGCTTTTGTGTTACTGTTTTGTCTTTACTTTGTTCTCACATTTGACATTGTATGTACTTGTAGGTTGACAGTAGCGATTTCAGTGCGGATGATCGAAATGTAGCATTTGACATTCCTAATGGACTAGCTCATTTCCGAACGAATACGGAGGAACTCCTTATTGATATTTGTCACCTTTTAGGCTCAACACAATTTATTGAAAAGGTGGATTGATTTTTGTTGCTAAATCTTATTCTATTCTGCCGGACAAATGATCCATGATAGTTTTTTTGTTGCTTCTGAAATCCACATGATTGAAAGTTAAGCTGAAATTACTAAGATCTGATTTTTTTTATAAACTAATTTTACTTGAATGGCCTTTTGCAGTTGTAACGTTTTTGAATCTGTTCTCTATGCTCTTATAAATTGTGACTTATAAACATAAACAAATTTCTTGAACTGCACATAATTCATTGAAATAATTTTGAAGAACTCTGAGATTTCCTTTCTTAGTGGCCGGAGTCATGGATAGAGATGTTTAGAAACATCAAATCTAGGGCTTGTTAGATGACAGAAATTACCAAAGTTTCCAATTGCAGCCAAATGGTTTATATGCCACAAATGCTAAAGTATAATTTTTTATATTTAGTACTTTCTGAAAACATGCAACTACATTGCATTAATTTTAATGTCATAAACGGTTATGCTTTAAATAAGTCAGATCATTTGCAAAGGATTAGGTGCAGTAATTTGAGTTTCCCTTGTGACTTGTTCTGCATTGTTGTAACTATTTTGAATCTAGGATAAGGATCTGCTTATGATCATCAAAGTGACTTGAGAACACTTTACAAAATGGGTGCTGCAATCAAAATAGTTGTATCCTTTCCTGCGACAATTCATAGGCATTTTTGGAAGAGGCCACTAGCTGTTTTAAGTTTAGAATTTAACTTTTTTGGCAATTTTCCATATGCAATGCAAGGTATAAACATCTGCATATGAGGCATTTTGGTACATATTGTTAGTACCTAGGACGTTCTAAGGTGGTAATTAGAAGTTAGAACTATCCCAGGCACATCTTTAAACCTTCTTTAGGTCTCAAGCAAATTTTGGCCTAGAGGGTGCTCCCTCACTTGAATTTAAAGAAAGATAGCTGCCCTGAGCATTTCACTAATAGCTTCACATTAAAGGCTTTTAGCAGATTTAAAAGGAAAAAAACAAGGTACAAAGAGCTGGAAAAGATTGGCCAAGGTACTAGACATGAGGGGCTAGCAAGCTTCTCTGATCAGTGGCCTAAATTAGGCATGGAGTCCCTGGTTACATAGCATAAATATTGAATGAAGGACCGGGCAATTTTACAATGAATCTAGTCCTAAAATAGCACATGATATTGCTAAGCATACGTAGTATGAATTCAGCAATATATGACCATGAGAACAACTTGCAAGCCTAACATTTTGCATATCATGAAAATAATAAGGAGAAGTGTTGATCTGAGTCAAATTCCTTTCCTCTAATCTCTCTATTACACAAGACTACTTCACATGAGAAACAAAGATCACAAAATACATTAAAGCCTCTATTGTATTTCATTTATTTACAGATTTACAACTCAGATGCAAATTACATTCAATGGCCTGACTTGGCATGCGTTTCTCAAGAAAATTACACATAAGAAGATGGACAAACTCTGTCCCGAAAAACCCTAAATCCATTATTTGTCTATTGATCTTCAAAGTACCTACAATAACCTTAGATCTTGACTCCCAGACCCCAGCCTTCCTTGTGCTACCTCTCTTCATTTGAATCCCCCTTTTCCTTTTATAAACCTCTTTTCAAATTATGGTCCCGTGCATTCTCATTTCTTGACTTACCTTACTTTTCAAAATGATTATTAGAATGCACGGTAATAATGATTTTACCTTAATAATAATAATGCTTTGATGTAATGATAGCTTCTAGCATGTAGAAGGATAACATGCTAATGTCAAGACAACTATTTCCAGCCCAAGCAAATTGTATTGTAACAGCAGCAATAGTACCTTTCAGTCAAGAAATGACGGTGTCCATATGCTTATATTTTTTACAAAGATATTAAAACTACCCGTAATAGGAAATTTTAAACAAAAATTATTTGTTTACCTCATAGCAGCCTAATGACAGGTACGGGTTACCTTTAACAACCAAGAATGATCAAAGATCTCCACTGCACACAAGATAAATCCAACTATCAATACTGTAAAATAGTGTTAATCAATTGAACTTGCATGCCCCCTTACAAAATGTATGGATGAAGCCCCTCCAACCAAAACCAAACTGGCACTGTTCAAATGTCATGCCGCAAACACAATTCAAATGACCTGGTTATTTTTAGTGGATTCCATTGCTTAAAGTAAATTATGACCTTTTGTACCAAAGAGCTTTCTTAGTAAGGGAACAATGAAATAAATACAAGGCGATGCTTCTCCTTTAGAGAATTGGTAAGAGCCTCGAATTGAACCTCACAAAGGGGTAAAGATAATGAACATAGAAGGAGCATCAAACAAGGCATGGGAGAAACAATTACCTAACACTCAGTAGGTCTTAACATTGTGATCCACATCTAATTAATAAAAGGACACAAACAGACCAAATCAATGCTTAATTCTTTAGGTAATATTATCAAACAGGCTGATAGATTGTCAAGTAAAAGAATTGTAAAAAACCATTAGTGACCAATCTGATATCCAAACTCCTAACTCTAAAGAGAACCCTTCACACTTGGAAATGGATCCACTTTAAGGGACACCCACTGCATCCGTCAACAATTAAACCAGCACAAACACCTATTAGCACTTGGCGTAAAATAACTAATCCATATATTCTTCTAAAGATACAGAAAACATAGCATTAAACCTTTTGGTTTAACAAACTAGATCAAGCTCTACTGACATAAAGCCAAAACTTTGGGCTGCATACACATTTCAATAGTTAAGATCGGCTATGCAGCATGGCATGTACCTTTCTAAGAGATGTTGTTAAGGAAAAGTAACATGACTAATGCCCATTTTACATGGATCATAGGTTTTAAATTTTAATAAACCAAAATAAGATAGTTTCAGCAGCATATCGTAAAGCAATTACAAATAAATTATCTTGAACTATGTGAAAAATTACTTCAAATGCACACAAATTTCTGAACTAAATCAATGTTAGTTGACTTGACTTAACAAAACTAGGAAAGATCAAAGATCCATCCATAATGCATCTTAATTAATCGGCCTAGGCCACATTGTGAGTGAAAGCAGATTTGTTCATCTTAAATTGTCCATCTCCCATCATATTCCCTTAATACCTAATGTTAATATTAAGGTCAAGATTGACTAACCTGCAGATCTCCATCCTCTTGAAAAATATCCTGAGGTACTTTAAAGTTTAAACAAATTCTTTGCACTTACTTAAAAATTAATCTGCTTGGGATGATTTTACTGTAACTTGGTCAGACATGAAAGAAAGTGAGATATGGTAATACAGTTTTTAAAAGTTTATCTTAAAAGAAGGTTAACAAGTGCCCTTACCGTTATAAATCATATATAAATTAACTTTGGAAGATAATTGTGTCTAATTTATTCAAACATGTAGGTGATTCTGAAACCATTCAAATCTAAACGTAGCCACATTCTATCAACTTTAGTTATGTTGGCTTGGAGGCTTTAGCCAATTTGTCGCTTGAAGGAGAGAATTAGAGAAATCAATCCTCTCCTTGATACTGAACTAGTCACAAAAAGGGAAATTAGCTCAGCTATAAAGCAGCCCACGCCTGAGGGTTTGATTCCTAGCTTGTCCAATTTGCAACATCACATCAAAGCCAGGTGTTGAGATGGGTTGTTAGTGGCCAGGTGTTGAGATGGGCTGTTAGTGGCTAGGAGGCTTAAGCCAATGTGTAGCTTGAAGGAAGGTGTGTTGAGATTTATTGGTGGTGACAACAATACCTCAACCAAAGTGGCATGAATTGGTGCACTGGAAATAGAAATCCAAACCTTGATATAGAACTCATAAAGGTGCCCGTCATGAAAGGGTAGCTCAGTGATAGAGCAACCAGAGATAGAACCTGGGTTTGACTCCTAGCTTGTCCAATTTTCAACATGGTCTCAGATTCAAGTGTTGAGATTGATTGGTCGTGCCTAGGATGCTTTCCCCAAAGTTTCATCTATGGGGGAGATTTTAAGGTGGCAATCCAAATCTTTTAGATAGAACTAGTCAGCGTACCCGTCAGGAAAAGGGCATGTAGCTCGGTGGTAGAGTAGCCTTCCAATTGGGGATGGGCTGAGAGAACAATTGTTAGCATGTCCGGTTTTCAACATGATAGCAAAGCGAGGTGTTGAGGTTAACTGGCAATGGCTAGGAGACTTGAGTCATAATGCTGGAGATAGGCTATAGAAATCCACACCTTCATATAAAATTGGTAAGAGTGCCTGTCATGAAAAATACAGGTGGATTTCTGTTAGTAGGTGCAAGGCCTGGGTTTGATTCCTAGCCTATCCAATTTTCAACATGGCATTAGAGCCAGGTGTTGAGATTGATTGGACATGGCTAAGGAGGCTTGAGCCAAATTTTGGCCCGCAGTGGTTGATGAACAACCTACCAATCAGGGATAGGTCCGGGAATCAATTGCTAGCATATCTAGTTTTCAACATGGCAACAAAACCAGGTATTGAGGTTAATTGGCAATGGCTAGGAGGCCTGAGTCATAGTGTGGCTTAAAGGGAATGCCTATGATAGGCTATATAAATCCACCTAGATACAAAATTCGTAAGGTCATGAAAAATCCAAGTGGCTTGATGTTAGTAGATGTGGGCCCTGGGTTTAACTCCTAGCACGTCCAATTTTCAACATGGTAGCAGAAACAAGTATTGAGATTGATGGTGGGTGGCTAAGGAGGATTGAGCCAAAATGTGGCTTAAGGGGGTTAATGAAAGTAGCCATCCGCATCTTTTAGATCAAACTGGTAAGGTTTCTAATCATGTAAAGGGTATTTAGCTCAGCAGTAGAGCAGTCCGCAAGGGTGCCCATCATGAAAAGGAAAGTAGTTCGGTGATAGTAGAGGCAGTTCGTGGGTTTGATTTTACTTGTCCAATTTTTAATATGGTATCAGATTTAGGTATTAATATGGATTGCAAATGGATAAGGCACTTGAGCCAAATTGTGGCTTGGGGGCGGGTGATAGAGGTAGAAATCCACAATACGAGTTTTAGATCAAACTGGAAAAGGTGCCCATCATGAAAAGGGCATGTACATTAGCAGTAGATCATTCCACTGACCGAGGACAGTCCCATGGTTCAATTGCTAGCTCACTCAGTTTTCAACATGGTGTGAGAACCAGAACTTGAGACTGACTGGGGATAGCAGGTCTAAGCTAAAGTATGCCTTAACAGAGTAGTTGGAGATGGCAATCTACAACATGATATCAGAGTAGTTAGGATTCCTGTCATGAAAAGGCCATGAAGGTCAATGGTAAAGCAGCTTGCCGAACAGAGATAGATCATAGGTTATGTTTGCATTTATCAAACTACACCACAATCAATGAACACACACATTTCTCAGTATATTCTTGCTTTCATAGAAACTAAAAAGAAAAATCAATACGATTAATACTAATATTGAAAAAGATCAATTAAACAACTGAGCTATACCATTCATTCACCTATGCAAGTAGCAGCATGGCGCCAACTGCACTCCTTATAAAAATGTACCACTTCCGATATTCGATTGCATAAACTTACTACAAAATCAGGCTGTATGTATCAACAAAACAGGGTAGCAAAACAGGAAATTCATACATACCCGCAAGAGACCTTCAAAAATACAGCATGCTCTTGACTATATCTTCCAAAAACCCAAAGGCATGGTGTTTTACAGACCCCCATGTGGTGATTCCGAGAGGATTCATGGTGATGAAAAAAGAATCCAACCCTACCCACTTCATTTCTACCCACATAATTATTTCGAAACATTAATAGAAGGAACACATTACCAAGGTGCTAGGACTTAAAATATATTTCTTATAACTCATTTCATAGATGTTACACTACACCCATCTGTCTTGTTTTTAAAATTTCACCCAGGGAGAAGAAACCAAATTGAGATGACTTTTCTACGTGAAGGGGAATATGAAATTCTAATTACTAACCAAATGGATCTTTATACTAACAATGACATAAGAAGTTTATTTTCTCATTGATGTAATGATAGCTTATAGCATGTAGAAGGATAACAACTCCTCCCCTTTTATAATATAAGTATCAGGGTTTTGAATACACAAACTATTTTGGAGACTAAGTCATAGAAATGTATCACAAATATAAAAGTTTCAATTAAAACTACCCCTTAAAATACCTTGCAACAAAGAAAGTAAAACAACAATAGCACTTAGTTGCAGAATTTTTCTCTCTGATATTGATAGGGCTATGGTAAAAGTAATCACTTTTTGCGTTCTTATTTTCTCCATTTCATCACTACCTCGAATATTCTTAGTTCTCTCTTTCATAGATCTTACACAACAACTTATCACTCTACAGCCTAAATTCTCAGTATCAATATAGATCTTATTTCCCCACAAAAAAATAATCCATGGCCTATAATATTTTGTGATAACTCAATCTTTATGTGGAATGAGAAGTAGGTGCTCTTACGCTGTGCTAAGAATATCAGGTTGTACATTATACTCCCTTGCAAATACAAACGAAATGATTCCTTGAGGTAGTGCAACCTACACCAAAAGAAAACATTGAAAAATAGAACAGTTAGTAAAAATTCCAGCTGTCAACAAAATAAGGTTAGCTCAACCACTCAAAAGAGATGTTTTCACAATTGTCAACAATGAAACTAATCATAATATGATTCTGGCATGCGATCACATTAAGACCTCCTATGTAACCATTTCCACACAACAACTCATGGTTTTGGGTCTTTCAGTTTCAAGCTCTAGCTAACATGTCTCTACCATGTGACTATAGTTTAGAGATTCTAACAGTGAATGTAAGCATTGTTCTGACATGACTCTTAACTGGTTTGGTAAGGAATATGGTGTATATGCACATAATTATAAACCTTCTCCAACAGGAAATGCATATATGTTGTGTGCTACTGGAGCTTTCTTGAGCTCCAAACAATAGTGAAAAGGAACAAGTAGACTCAAATTTCCCAAAGAGAAGAAAAAAATCACACATTATCTAGTACACATGGGACACAGCTTTAGTTACATCTACATATTATATTTTTCTAGCAAGTGCATTTCAAATAAAATTATCAACAAAATTCTTTTGACATAAGTTTCAGCACATTGAAATGAGCAAAAAGAAAGAAAATGGAGGCATTATCGAAGAAAACAGAGGCATTATCAAAGGAAAAACAGAAGATCTCACCTGCACAATTGCAATATGAAAAATGCAGCCTCGAAGACCAACTGCAATTGAAGCAACTGCCATAACTACCGGTCCAGTAAGGAATCGAAGAACCATTCCAAATGTTGTGTTTGATTTCCCACATGCTATAAGTCTTGTTTGAAGAGCCATGAATAATCCTGTCATCCAAAAATTTATGTGAATCATTTGCAGTAAGCTCTACATGTTTTTCTCAAAAAAAAAATTGAGAAGATTCATAATTCCCACAGCGAGAAACACAGTTTCACTCCTAATGTTATTTCTATAGTCCTTATAGCCATTGGCCAATGCCTGCAATATCTTCTGGAATTGGGCTTAAATCATTGGTCAGTCTCTATTTACGCAAGATAAAATCCCTAGGTTATAAACTGTTTAGAGAATAATGAGATGGTAATGGAACCTTGTAACAAGTTTACTTATTTATGTTGACAGTAGAGGAATACATGATACATCGATTGCCTATTATCACAAGAATAACTATAAGAAACAATAACAATACATATGCATGAAATGCTTTTCAATATTCTATACAATATTATTTTTTCCATAAATTATCTGCAGTCTTAGCAATTCTTCAATTTTTCAGAGAGCAATTTTCTTGAAAGGAAAATGTCAAGAAGATATCAATTGGTAAATACTAGCGAAAACAAGTATTCTTGGCTCATGGATTCCAATGATCAACACAATTTTTTATCTTTCAGAATAAAAAACAGAGAGATTAGGCTGTAGTCTAAAACTAACTCACCTAGACTAAACATGGCCACCCCAAGCCCTGCATCTGATAAAATCATTATAGAACCTTCAAGAATCTTAGGCATGTCAAAATTCCACCTGCACATCCCAATATCCAAAGTAATGTCAGAAAATTTATTGCTGGAATTAAGAATATAAGAGCTAAAAATAAATGAGTGATAAGATGAAACTCTCTTTAATGAACCAGCTTGTTTTGAACGAACAATCTTATGGAGAATATGTTTAATCATGAGAGCAAGAGCCTTTACAGGAATTGTATATGAGACATTAACACATGTGATGGGCCTCTAGCTTGTAATTAGATCTAGGTCACTACCATTTGGGATGACTTTAATAAAATCCTTATTTAAAATGCATCCCATCGATTGCTTGCAAATGTTATGCTTCTTCAAATTATCAGCCTTCAAACTCAAATTTACATGCCTTCAACCAACAATGAAATGACAATGAAAAATCAGATTTTAGAAGTGGAAATGATTGATGTTTGGAAGATGATGATATAATGGATGGTTGGAGATGCTAGTGATTTAACGTTACAATGATCCCCATAAGGAGGCAATACAAAGCAGACAATTAAAATAACACACATGGATTAACATACTTACCGGTTCCATGATATTAAACACGCAATTCATAATAGGCAAGAAAAATTGAAGCTAACAGAAACACCTAATTAACTCATATAAAAACTTACAAGCTAAGATGTAACTCCAAGAATATAGCCTCTATAATGGAAGGGATAGCTACGTACCTTTTCCACTTAATCTTAACTGGATACAAATACCTTAGCTTGGAAAATATTGGTCAATGCCTCAACATGTAGACTTTGAAGATCTTCCAGACCAGAAATATCCAACCCATAAAGATTCTCACTCTGCAGTATAAATAAAATCCATGTCTATAGTTAGCTGGAAGAAAGAAACAATGTATCTGGTCATAAGAAAGAAACATTGTAATAATGCATGCATTTTACCTTATTGAGATCCTCTCTGTTTCGAGAATAGTTTAATATTCTCTACTAAACAGGGCTAGCCATGTGAAGGTGGAAGCTCATATGGCCCCTCCCCCCCCCTCACATCACTCTCAATTCCCCATACCCAATGCACGTGCTTGGAAATAAATGATATTTTGTGCGAACATCATGAGTTTCTTGTCTTAAAGGAATTATGTGCATTCGATCATTAATTAGTTTATAGAATTCATTAATTAACTCATTCATTCATTCATACATAGAAAAAAATAAATAGTTGAAGACATTACTCCATAATATCAAAAATAATATCCGAGGACAATGCATACAAAAATAATGTAATAGTGTACTTATTACAATCACTACTTGTTTTGGCGCTTTTTTCTCTCCACATATTCTCTAAGTGTGACATCCTCTTCTACCAATTGTTTTTGGTTTCCTATGCCCTCTATAGCTACCTGTGATCGTGTTTGTCGATGGGTCGTGTGCTCACGGCGTGTATGTGGCTGTTGTAAGGTGTCAGGATGTACTATAAAAATGAAGAAATATTAATTACTTGATGTGTTTTTATTATTATCATTGTAAGTCCTTCATTAAGAAAAAAAAATTAGAGCAGTGCTTTGTACCTAGAAACTCATGGGTGACATGAATTTCATGCGTTTGATCTTCTGATGCTGCCTGAAGTTGCACATGAAGACCCTCTGCATTAAAACATCAACACTTACAATAATATAGTATTTGCAATTTAATATTTGAGACTTTAATCCATACTAGTTTTTTTTAACACAGGAATATTTATTACCTGGATTTCGATCAACATGAACTCCAATATCTCTTTCTCCTCCATCCTCCACATTTTCTCTACTTTCGTTGTGCGACTTAACACAAAGAGACTCAATATTTTATGTACTAGTTTATTAATGAATATAAAACACAATGAATCAATCTTAAATAGAATTTGTGTATTGTAGTTACCTGTTCACAGGATGGATCACTGGAAGACTTTGCTTGGCTACCACAGCTGCTTGTTTGATATTCAACAATACCTAAAAACCCGCGTTGGTAGTCGATCCTCATGTATTCCTCCATTGGAAAATCATGGAATCTTTGAGCCTGTAATTTTCAATTAGATCATCATTGTTGTTGTTATATCATCATGAAAACAATTTTAAATGCAATCTATAATTTCTGTACAATAAAATAATTATTGATCATACTTATGATTCGTGCTTACAGGTTGGAATATTCACCAGGGCCAAGATTGTGTTGCCCATGTTTTTCTATTCTTTCTTGGGTGGCCTTTGACGTATCTGGTATCCTATAAAATTAATTTTAAATACGTTAAACATTGCAAAAAAAATGGAAAATAAAGTGTAATAAACATATAATTGCATTACCAAAAGTATTGCATAACTTCTAGCTAACTCGGGTACTAGCTTGCCCGCTATTTTTGCAGCTTTCTCCCTTGCATCATCCAGAAAGCCTTTCCACTCTCTTGTTGTAATCATCGGAGGGCACTCATACTTTGGATTAATTTCTAAGTTGTTCCGATGTCCCTCCCGTACATAATGTAAATGTTGGCTAGCTTTTTCGAGAACCTTTTTTTGGTTGAAGTTTTTGGCACCAAAAAACCCAACCAAGCGAGGAATAAGCTCATCATTCAAAAATTTACTCTGTCTGTTCCACCATGTGCGGATAGTGGGCCCAAACATCTCTAAATACCAATCATTAAGATGTTTATAAAATACATCATTTCCTACAAAAACGAGCATGTGTTAATTAGTGTAAAAAGAATGATGCATAATTACATTCCAATAAAATTATAATATATAGTTAAAAAAATTTGTAAATAGTACATGGAATCTTCTCCATATTGTAGGGAATGAGATCTTTGTCCACCAAAAAAGTAGTCTCAAATGTTCCCGTGCTAGTGACACGGAAAGATCCAGGAAATGCTGGGACGATAACATCAAAGTCATTCTCTTCTCCATGTACTGGCCCCTGATCGTCGCCAGCACTCTCATGCCCCTAATCCTCATCGGCACTCTCATGTTCTATCTGGGGTGTCTCATTTTGTGTTTCCTACTGGCCAGATGGCAACGATACATGATCAGTGGTGAAGGGGGTGTCATGCTCAATGGTATCAGCATGCCTCTCACTGGGGAAAAAATATTCCTGTAGAAACAAATAATATTTTAGCTACTCATATACGAATAGGAAAAAAAATTGCATTTGGAATAGACTTATAATTCAAGAGTTTGTAGCTTACATCCAAGCTCTTTACTTTAAGCAACACATGATCTATCTTTGCTTGAGTCTCATCCTGCGTCATTTGCGAATCCGATATAAGCAGATTGACGACCTCTAGATTTAATTTTGTTTTTGCTTTTTGAACTGCATCCCGGATATTCTTTGAATTATTGAGGTCAACATCGCCAAGAATGTGCCCAAAATCCATATCCTTTAGATCTTTCTATAGATAAGTATCATCTGACATAAAAATAGAAAACATTAATATCAATTTGAAATCATTAATATAATTAGATAACATAAATATGTATAAATACAGTTTCTGAAATTCACAACGTGCTATATACCTGCTCATGACCCGATGAGCGTGGCGTGCTAACATCTGTCGACATATCATCTGTCATGGAGCTCTTTCCTCGACCCTCAGCCTACAAACAAAATATTGACCACGTTGATATCATAATTAAACAAATGTACTTTCTAAAGAAGCAGGTAAGTAAAAATGTGGTATATATACCTGTTGCCTATAGGGGGGTGTCGGCCTCCCAGGCTCCATTGGGGACTTGCCTCGATCAGCTGACTGCAACAAAGTAATTAAAAACATTAATTTTGAACTAAAACCAATACATGGGGAAAATTTTATTTAAAAACATATTTAAATATTGACCACGTTGATATCATAATTAAACAAATGTACTTTCTAAAGAAGCAGGTAAGTAAAAATGTGGTATATATACATGTTGCCTGTAGGGGGGTGTCAACCTCTCAGGCTCCATTAGGGACTTTCCCCGATCAGCTGACTGCAACAAAAGTAATTCAAAACATTAATTTCGAACTGAAACCAATACACGGGGAAAATCTTATTTAAAAACATATTTTAAAAAAAATTAATGGAAAACATATTGTGAAATTGATAACATAAAGATTACAGGTTTTGTGAAATGTTATATGTACCACTCCCGAAGTATCTGCATATGTATCTATCTGATTCAAATTGTAACTGATCAGCAACTCTTCCTCTGAAATAATGCCCAAAAACTTCATGCAAAACAACCTCACTTATAGGGAAAAACCCTAATTCAACAAGCGCATAGAAAAATCAGCTAGCAGATAAAGTATAGATCCTTTATTAAACCTTTTGGAATCATTGTGATCCTCTCCTTATGGCTCATTCTATAATGAAAAAATGTTTGAACTTTACCCAAGAGATAATGCAAAAAACCCTGATACAAAAGAGGTTTCCTTATAGGGATACCCTAGCTCAACAAGAGGATTGATTTTTCATCTCAACATAAAGCATGTAGGTATTCTTAAGAATTTTTTTGCAAAACCATTATCCTCATCCCATAGTGCAATAACTAATCCAAAGCTTTGGCACTTTACCCCCAAACCATGCCAAAACCCTAATACCAAAAGTAGGTCCCCTTGTAGAGAAACCCTAACCAAACATAGAAAGGTTGAAGAGAGATAGTTAAACCATAAACGCAAGAAAATAACTTCTTTCACATGCTCCTTTTCTCAACAAGATTTTCACTAGAATAGAATTGATGATTTTATTATGAAATGAGGTGCTTTGATGGTTTATTTATACCCTCTCTTGGAGGTTTCTTAGAACACATAAGGCCGACCCATACATTTTCAACATGAACTAGGAGAAAAATACATCTCTTGGAGGTCTTCATCACTTCTCTAATCCATAAGCACATTTACACACACATTATTAGGGTTTTTTATGCACACAAAAATGGGCTTTGAATCCCACAAGCATGGATTTTTATGCATAACTTTTCATACAGTTTCTATGACACATGGAGGATGTTTTGCTCCACGTTGTAGATGAATCGACGGAACCACAGAAATCCTCTTAGCTGTTCACCTATAACCTTGGAACCTATCACAAAAATCCCTTCATCAATAGAAATCTCTCTAAATTTCTACATCTCTAGATCAATATACATCTCTATACAGATCTATACAAGAATCTCTATACGGATACTGTGATTGGAATCTAATGTTGATGCTATGCTTATGCTGATGCTGCTGGACGATATGAGCAGAGGGCACGGATGATGTGTAGTCTCCAGAGTGAGGTGTACCAATTACCCTAAAAATGTATCCATGCATGACAAGCAAGGAGGTTCCAACTGACAAGAATGAGAGATGTGAACCAATGGATGGTGGATGGATAAGAAGACACATTTTTTAATCCATTAGATACAGATGTTCTGTTCAGTTCATATATGTAAAATCTATATACTACGTTCAATCATTACTCCATCTTGATAGACTACTTGCCTTATTAAGATAATATTAGCTTCCATGGAATTAGTAGTTGCATATTACTTATACATCTTGAGTGTTAATAGATTTGGTTACCACTGTTTCCTAGTATGATAGAGCTTACTGTAAGAAACTGAACTATTGTATAGAATGTATCACTTACCTAATGGTTGCTATTTTTAACACCTTTACTTGGAATACAAGTGGATTACTAGTACAATATCTATTCATGCAGGCTAGGAGCTCCTGGTCACCAACAAAAGGGTAAAGGAAGGTTTATGGGAAAAGAAGGATAAGGATTCTCTTCTTACAAAAGGGTAAGGGCCTACGGTGGTGAGACTATTTAAAGGTTTCTGGTTGATTCTGTTGATGATTTTTTATCCTTATATGAACACATGGAAGATGTGTAAATGAGAGCAGAACCAAATCAAAATAGCTCAATGTCACTTACTGAAGACATTTAGAATGGAATGGTAGCATACTGAATTTTCTCCAAATCAAAATGGCGGACTGCTCCAAATCAACGAAATGGTGGATTTCTCCAAATCAAAATGGTGGACTGCTCCTTCTACATACTTTGCTTCTTAAACTCCTACCAAAGCTCTAGCCACCTCTATCCTACCTATTGAAGATGAGGAAAAGCCTGCCCTAAAAAGTATCCTCAATTTAGGGATAAACAATTTACCCTCATCCGACTCGGTCAAATGATCAGTCCCCAAAATAGAACAGGACTGGACACACCGATCCTCCCCCCCCCCCGAGATTGCTCAATGACTCCACAGAATGGTCAACGGATGGAACAATAAGGAAAGGAACTTGGGACAGAAATAGGATTGCTGGAGATTTATCGAACTAAGGAGAAAATGGATCTGTACAGTAATCTGAATCGGAACAGGAAATGGACAAATCAACCATAGGATCATCAATGGAATCAAAATCTGGGATGACAAGGAAATTATAAGGTCAAAGTCCTCGGAACTATAAAATCCATCGGAATCGGACACTGAAAGGCAATAGAAATTGGAACCTGGACCATATATAGGACCACCAGCGGGGAATTGTATTGCAAAGTTTGGTGTATTGTTTAGGTGGTTTTTAATTGTTTATGAGCATAATTTTTTTTATTTTAACCGCGAAAAAATGTCCTTTATATCATCAAATATAAAAAGTATCCATGGTACATTCAATTTTTCAACTTTTCAAACCAGGGAGAATGACAAGAATAAGATTTTTAATTGAGTTGTGGATGTTGATACTTTTGTTGGGATAGATTTTACATGGGTTGAAGATGGGTATTGTGGTAGTTTTCTCTCTAGTGTATTTAAATATTTAGTTATAAAGGTACTCAAAAGGATTTGTAACATGGTATTTCGTGGGAATATTGTCATATTTAATATTAAAACCCCATTATTTATAAGATTAAGTATTGGATTTATTAATAGAAAGTGGAGGGACATTCATGTTCAAGGATCCATGGTGAAACAACCTTGACTAGGTTATGTCCTACAATTTTGGGAACATTGAGTATGTGTTAAATAAAAACTTCCTTAGAGGTCATGATTTGTACACAAATTATCACAATCTTTTGAGTGGTGGGATCTTTAACTCAAATTTTGAACAATGGAGGGTACAAAGGAATATCGTTGATGGTCACTTCAACTCATAGAGATTTTGTTAATTCATGGTAGTGTATTGACATTATGTATCAATATGAGGCTTATATATCCATGTCTATAGAAATATGTGATAATAAAAAATCTATCCATCTAAAATAAAAATAATCTGTCATTTGTATATTGTATACATTGAAAAATGAGTTGTTTCTCTTTGTGTATTATTTACATTGAAAATTCTCTTTTTTACTGTGTACATTGAAAATGGGTGGTTTCTCTTTTGTATTGTGTCTATTGCAAATTAGGTGACATCTAATTTTTTTGTTAGTTAGGGTTTTATTGATGGTATTAAGATTGTGTATGATCTTTCATCCTTGTCGCAATTAAATCTAGCTATTTTGAATTGTGTTTGGCCTAGTTGGCCCTAGTTGGTTGTCAACTTTGTAATAAGGATTAAAAATAAGATTTAAATAGATACCCACTAGCCTAATAATTGTACCAATTTTCATGGCTGTAAATAAGATAACTTTGGTAGCAATAATGGTACCACTAAAGGTGTCAATAGAGTTTATCCCGAAGGTGTACTACACAGTACTATTGAACCTAATGAAATCACTATTGACACATTTGTCTTTCAATATGACATACTATAATATGTTTCAATAATAAACCCTTTTGGATTATTTTTATGGGAATTCCCCCCCCTGAACTTCTGATTGTGGGATAGGTCAAATAGGTTTGGAAACCATATAACTATATATCCACATTCACATCTTAAATGGAGGATATTTTTATTGTAGTTTATAAAATTTGGTCTTAATATTCGTATATTTCAAATTATGTGATATCATATAATCACATCATCATCAAAGTCCTCATCATTTCCATCATCATTATCACCATATTCATTCATCTCATTGTCATCATCATTTTCATTGTCATCATAGTCATCATTGTCATTGTTATCGTCATCATCATTGTCCTCATTATCGTCATCATTTTCATCATTATCATTATATAAGCACATCATTGTCAATGGCATCATCATCATCATTGTTCATCATTATTTTCATCATCGTTATTGGGTATGTGTTATATTCGTTGCATAAATCCTATGCCAAATTGGATATTCTGGTATAATTTTTTCCCATTGTTTTCAATCCATTGTAATATAATTCTAGTAAAGGGATTAGGGTTGTAATAATAATGATGATGATGATCATCATCATAATTTTCATCATCATCATCATCATCATTGTCATCACCATTTTCATTCATGTAATTCACATTGTCAGTGTAATCATCATCAACATTCTCCATGACATTACTAACATTGCCCCCTTTCCCTTATGGTCTTAATAATGGTCATCATTGACATCATCACTGTTGTCAGCATTGTCATAATCATAATTGTCATTCATATCATTCTCACTTTCATTGTCATATTCGTCATCATAGTCATTATCATCATCGTTATCATCGCCAACCCTTTTCCATGAGGCATGCATGACACCATGCAATAGAATTGGTGTTTTCATATTAAGAACCTGGAATGTTGAAGTGAAATTATTGATTGACATTCAAATACTTTCAGCATAAAATAATTGTAATTTAAATAGTATGCCTACATATTGTTAAAGGATTTTTAAGCATTTTTTATGTTAATGATCATTTTCCTTTTCCGTCTAGACTTCAAATTATGTGTCCATATAATAATTGAAACCCAAATACCTTGTTAGTGCCAAAAGACCTCTTCAGCAATATAAATGTAGGTAGAATCTCCATTGTAAGAAAACCTTTCATTTTTCAAATTCAAGTGCATTTCTTTAATAATGAATGGCATGCCTCTCCTTCATTTCACATTCATAGCTAGATGAGGATCATTGAATATATTGCGTTATCTCCTTGCTCCAAATCAGCTACATCTCGAGGTACTTGAGAGATTGACTTGTCTTGCTAGGTTTGCACAAATTTGGATGCATGGAGGTGTCCAAGAGATAAGTGCGAGAGTGAGTGTGTGAGATAATGAACCTAGGCCTACATCTATTTATATGAGTGTGTGTAGGAAATGAACCTAAGCGTCGGGTATGTGATGACGCTTTCCATGTTAAATAGTTAACCAATTAAAGGCATCATCTCTTAAGCGACGCTTACTAACGCGCCATCGCTTAACTGACGATTATGAGAATAGTCGTCACTTCACCGACGCTTCTGGCCATATTTACAAAAAAAAAATGTATCCTTGTGATTTTTGGTAAGTTTAAAAAGAGAAATCCACGCGCTGTCGGATTTTGGATCGAAATGTAGTAGTTGTGGTAATGGCCACCTTAAGCCTCCATGTTTACATTGGGAATTTCGATGTGGTATATTGATCCACCAGCTCAAGGAGCAATGCGCTAGGTTGTTTAAGCCCTGGTGCAACCCATCATAGTTGAGTCTCACCCTCCACGGAGTCTGCACAAGCCAACCACTACAACCGCACCAGCACAACTTCAACCCAAAAGAGCCAGGGGCAAGAATGCCAAAGCCACCGCAGAGCAATGACAAGTCCCACCTTGTGCCGTCTGCGAGCAACCAGGCCATCCAACTCTGAATTTCCCTAAAATCCCATTGATCCGTGCACATTTAGATGCCATGGATACAAACAAAAACATCCCCATAGTTGAACTCCCAACCTCACCAATAGTCAGGAACAAGGCATCGAGGAAAAACCATGCATGAGCCCTTTGTAGCTTGTATGGACATTACTCCCACCATTGCCAAGATTTGCCCAAATTTCAAATGGCTCTCGCTGACCTCTATCACCAGTCCCTTAAGTCTGAGATCACCTTGATTAAAGAATTTCACCCACCACCTCCTTCTTTAGATACCATGTCCATTTACATGATGTCCAATTCCATTGACCTGCTCATCCCCATCTCCAATGATGGTCCATCAGATCTATCACTTTGTTTCTTCACCAATGATGAGGAGATACTTGAATCTTTGACTACCCTAAAATACCCATGGTATGACATGCACCATCACTCGTTCTTGCTCTTGGAAGAACTGGTGTCGCAGTCTAACCAGTTTTCCATGGAGACCAAAGATTTCATCCATGGGAAGGTCAACTGGTTCAAGAACCCAATCCCAACACCAAATGCCTTTCAAGAAGGGAATATGGAAAACATTTCACCAACCATTAAAATAGACATCTCAACCAAATCTAAGATCATTGAAGAAATCATGCTAGGGGCATCTTTCTCCCCAGAATAGGTCGATGCCTACAAAGCTCTCTTCCAAGATTTCCATGACATCTTTGCTTGGTCATACACTAAAATTCCCGGCTTAGATCCATCCATCATTTGCACAACAACAACACATATCTTGATGTGGAGCCCATATTCCAAAAGCAATGGCCCATCCATCTATCCAAAGTGGTTGTGGTGAACGCTGATATAGAGAAGCTGCGCACAACGGACTCCATTTATCCCATTGCATACACCACTTGGGTTTCTAATCCTATTCCCATGAATAAAAAATAGGGTACCATTCATGTTTGCACAGACTTTCATGACCTCAATGGGGCATGTCCCAAAGACAACTTCCTCGCAACTTTCATCGACCAGATCATCGATGCATGCGCCAGACATGAGGCCTTTTACTTCATTGATGGTTTTTCTGAATATAACCAAATCCAAATCTAGAAAGAATACCATTATAAGACAGAATTCACAACTCCATGGTGCACATTCATGTACCGAGTCATTCCCTTTGGTCTAAAAAATGTCAGAGCCACCTTCCAGCGTGCCATGACACACTGCTTCCGCGACCTCGTTCACATCATGTTGGCATGTTCCGAAAACCTCATTACGTGGTCACAGAAGAAAACACAACACATAGATGACTTGTGACAAGTCTTCATGCGATGTCGCCAGTGTAGAATCGTCTTGAACCCATCCGAGTGTGTTTTCTGTGTCCCCACAGGCCGTCTACAAGGATTCATCGTGTCAGACAAAGGAATGACTGTTGATCCTTGGAAAGTCCAAATGACTTTCTGTCTAACATCACCCCTTTGAGTGACAGCGTTACAACTTGTATTATAGTCTTTCCATTTTTTGTTTTACAATTTTTTTTCAAGATTGAGTCTTATGTATCATTTCCTCTCATTGCTTCAGATGGAGCACACCTCAAACCGGTATATGGGATTTGCACACGGAGCAAGTAGATGGTCTCCAAACCTCACCTCGGTTGCATGGGTAATTTACTCCCCATCGCATGAGTTGATCCACATCAAAAAAATACGTGTGGGCACTGCAACCAACAACAAGGATGAATATGATTGTGTCAATGGCCTCCTGGCTACCACTCTCCAGTTAGGCATTCACCATATTGATGTTTTCTTAGACTCCCAGCTTCTTGTTTCTCAGTTGAACAACCACTACCGAGTACGTGATCCCTACCTCTTTAGAAAGTGCCTGCGCACTAAATAGATGGTTAGAACATTTGAATCCATCACATTCACACATGTTCCCAGAAACCTCAATAGTGTCATAGATCAAATGGCTAACGATATTCTAAATTGACACATCCACAACTGCATATAGGAAACATACAACCACAACATTATGCATAATCATGTCTAAAAAATACACACATTGTGTAATAATACATCACATCGACATTTGCATTCAATAGCATCATAAAAAGACTCACAATATAAAACCATAAAAGCGCATCCACGTGCGTCAAATATATATATATATATATATATATATATATATATATAAATTGATCAGTCGCATGTCCAATACAAAATGAGAAGCCACATATGCTTTCTCAGCAGGATATACATAAGGGACACAAAAACCCCTAAGTGCACTAGTGCACTAGGGGCAGCCTCACTAGGCTAATAATCTAACTTAGATTTTTCATCTAACTTGGTTTCATCATCTTCTCAAGAGGTCTCATCCTCTGTAGGAAGAACACCTCTCTCTGCCCAACAAAAATGCTCACAAGCCACTACCATCTTCCTCATCACACCAGTCAACTCAGGAGGAAGGTTGTGAATAGCAGCAATCATATTAGTAATTAGGTGCTGCCAACCATAATCTGACACTTTGGTAGCAAGCTCATCCATATATGGCACCAGTCCATCCATATCCTGCTGCCGCCTACGGGAGCTCCCAATAGGAATCACCGTAAGAGCTATGGTAACAACCCACCTCCAATTCCCAGGCAACGAGTGAGGACCAACATCTACACACGCAAACAAGGACACCATCAGTGCACATCTATCTACGCTATGTATAAAGATGAACATAAAAACATCACACATATATAGTAGTTGGTCCCCACGCCTAGATAGGAGGTCGGGGAATCTCAAGGTCTCCCTGGTAGTCCATACCCACATACAGGTACTCCTCGATCACTACAGGAAGCTGGAGCCACTGTTCCAATAGCTCCTTAGTGAAAAATCGGCCCACTCTACTGCCACCCTCACAGATCATCATCTGGCACAATTTGTACATCCTCGGATCCCGTGAACCACTGTCCTGCACAGCCAAAGGAGGACGAAGTGTAGGTACTTTCTCAAAAAATAAAGCACACAATAAGGGTCCAAAACAAACACTAGCACTAGTAGTATTAGACTTGCTCAACTGACTCTGAATAGCCTGTAGATACATATGGCCCCATGCATAATACGTGCCACCTATAGCATACTCTACTAGTTGTAGCTAACCACCAGAAATCGTGTGGCTCCCTGTGGAACCCAAGATACGCTGCAATAAGATCCCCATTGCATGTGTGGACAAATACTTGATGTCACACATCAGGATGTAAGAAGCACGCAGGTACGCTGTACTGTAATAGTGTCAATCACACAGATCCTCCAATGTCTCCCCCTGAGAGAGCAGAGGTACCAAGTCACCAACCACTCCAAACATAGGGAGCCCATTCATGAAGTATACATTTTCCAACGTAATCTCAATGCACTAGCCCTAAAAGAGGAACAACTCCTCATCAACATCCCAAAAACCTATCAGTGTTTGCATCAGCAAACGCAAGCTCCACATAAGGGTATCCTCATAAATTTAATCAATCCACAATGGGATAACGTATCTCTAACATTCCCATCATGCAAGGATGCATCCGTGATACTCTTGCAGTCTCTTTCCCTTTACTTGATCTTCACCATCCTACACAAGCAAAAAACCTGATGTGAGCCATTGCCATCATCAAAAAATCATCGAAAAGAGGCTAGGGTGCACCTGTTTGGGAAAAAGGACCACCTAGGGAACTCATAATTTCCCCACAAGTGCACCTAGGGTGCACCTTTTCCTTTGATATATGCGAATTGGCCCCCATGAAACCCCAAATCCAGCAAATAAACCATGAAAATGATGAGATTTAGTGAGAAATTTTACCTACAAGTTGCGACACTAGAAATCACCGGCCAGATCAAGAGAAATAAGTAAATGAAGAATTAGGGCCCACATCTCCAACTCCACAATGAACAGTGACAATGACACTTCACCATGTGGACCCCACCCTTATATAGGCCCCATTTGACCTAATTTCTATCGATCGACATAACAGCACCATACGGACTCCGTTTGAGATGTCATTCATACCACTGGTTTTAGAGTTCCACTCTGTATCTCTTTATGAGACCATCACATCATGTTTAATAAGTCAATTCTGGTACCATTTCCCATAAGTCACCTCGATTTACGAGCCATGACATGATGATGCAAGTAATTATGGACCTGTACTTGTATCAAAATTCCTGACCGAAACTCATGCGAGTTTTTGGTACACCTCCCATTAATGAATGTAATTTTTAGTTTCATTTTGTATTTTTAACACATCGTTGTCTTTTCTATTCACCGCACCTTACACAGACCTCTGCACCATTATCCACAAAACGATTTATTTTTTCTTGCATGTATTTTGCATATATAAGTGCCCCTGAACTTGCACCCACATCGCATGTAGTCAAGTTCGTCCACCACAATGCACACACACGCTCTCCTGACCTCTGTCTAAGAGCCACCTCAGTTTGCATACCTCTGTTGCACCAAATTGCGAGCCTCTGTCGCGATCTATCTTGTGCATGTATTGGTATGTTTGAGAGCCTTCTACTCCATCCATACTACACATATGACCTATGGACCTCTCTCCACCATCCCAACATGGGGCACCTCCTGTGCCACCGCAATCGATTGACTACACTAGAGTTTTGTTTAAGCTCTTGTTTGACTCCTTAAAACAATGAAAATATTGTTGAGTGAAACTGCTTCCTTTCTCACTCGTTAAAGTATAGGAAATGGAATCTACATTGTCTCATTTACCTCCTTTTGTGGACCATGTAGACCATCAATTGAAAAGGACCTCCTTGTCACACTCAATCCAAGACCATTCCCCTCTGCATACTTTTATGCTTTCTCGGGCAGAGGGGCTGCACCTTACAAAAAAGCTCACCACCGGTTGTCGTTAAGCTCTTTTCTAGCCATCTCATCAAGAAAATATTGTCGAGCAAACTTGGTTTCATTCATGCTCATAAAATTATCTGAATGATCGTCTAGTCCGTATAGGTTTAACCTTTTCCAGCCTGATTGGACTACCAATGGTAAAGAAGTCTCTCATCCCCTACAGGATGGGCGAGCTCTCCTATGTATACTTTTATCCTTTTTTGGGAACAGGACACTACCAATGAAAAAGAGCCCCCACTGGAGTCTTCTTCATGCTTTTATACTCTCTAAAAATGAAAGCACCAACGAGCATTTACCTTCTTGGGCTCGCCAAAAATCCACGAGATCGTACCAGAATGGTATCTCTAGACACCACCCCACCGAAAATAGTTTTTCAGCATTCCCCTGTTGGGTCACCTTTTTTCAGATTACTCTGCAATGTGTCTTCCTTGAATCCCATCAGTATCAAAAGTTTCCACCTCCTCCAAGTATTTCCCATATGCACCGACATTCATGGTATTACAGCTATGATCCCATTCCCTTGAGTCAGTTTCATTTGCTGCGTAGTCTGCCCTTCCATCATACTCTATTTAGAAATTCTAAGTCTAATTCTACCAAATTCCTCACTCAGCTCTCAATGGCCTACACCACCCAAGGACACCATCTCACGACCCTCATATCACTCCATTAGACACCCACACCCTCAAAATAGGCCAAGGATGAAGAAAAGGCCTGAAAAACCCCAAAAATGACCCCAAAATAGTCTCCTAGGAGCTAAAGCCTCCAAAAAGGGGCTAAAACCCTAAAATGAGCTAAAGTTAGGGAGAAAGGGGCTAAAATCCCCAAAAAGGGTCTAAAACCCTGACCAAGGGCTTGAAACCCTAAAACCCCTTGAAGAAGCTATAAAAGGAGGGTGGGGGGTCACTCTCAAAACACTTCTCCCTTGCCTACTGTTATGCTGCCCATGGATACCTTGAGACACCTTTGCCTCTCAAGCCATCCACACTCCCTCTCCTCCATTTCCATTGAGCCAAAGCTCCCCATCCAAGAGAGGTGCTTCCACAAGCTAGGGCATGGTGGCCCATTTCCACCAGAGAAGGTATAGCTTGGCATTCCTATTTTGTCTATTTGCTTTATTTGCTTGCTAACCCATGATTTCATTTGCAGGTTTCTTTCTTAACATTGTTTTGCAGATATTTCAATCTATTGTAGCTTAGTATTTGTTTGCAGGTCTTTGGAAGCGGAACCCTAACCCTTGTTTGCAGAGGGGTTCACCATTGCTTCTCTTCTTTCTATTCTTAGTTTAGTTTATTGTTCTGTTCTTTACATTCTGTTTTTATTTATAGTCTTTATCCACGCAAGAACCTACCCTTCTGTCCTATAGACAGTAGGGAGCCATTCCTGCCCCTGTAGCAAGGAGAAATCCTTTCTACACATAGAACATAAAATATTGTTCCATATGCATAATAGAATTTTACTATTTAATCATTATCATGATTGTAGCCTTAGGGGTGATTTGATTACAAATACAAGGAGGTTGCATTGGTACTAGGGTAGTTATCAGATAAGGAAATCAATATTGTTTTCAATTATTTAAAGCTAATTATTATGATTTATTATTGTTATTACTATTTAATTAATGTTAATGATATAATTTTCCTTTTCCATATAATATAGCACATAAACACAATTATTATAAGGATTATAGAGTAAAGAAATTAGTTAAACTATTAATTGAAGAAAGTGTAAAATAAAAATTATTTAAAAATAAGAAGATATATATTTAAAAGATGATATAGGATGGAATTAAAGTAATAAGTGTTTTTAATTTAATGGCATGCAAGACAATTAACCTAGATGGGTAACACATTTAGTACTCACCTTTACCGACTTGAAAATTCAACACTAATAACTATATTATTGTTATTTTATCCAAACATAGTTAATTATAAAAATACTGAGTGGGTCTAGTGTGATACTTGATTCGCAGTAGGATATAGGATCTAAGGAGATAGTGACAATTCAATATTACACACAAATTATGCACAAAATAACAAAAAGAGAGAAAATATCATACAAAAATGTATTAAATAAAAGAGTTCATTTTGGTTGTCCAATATGTAAATATTTCTGAAACATGTTTATATTAAAATAGGGTAAAATCATGACACCTTGGAGGAAATCCATATGAATACAAGTGCCAGACAATTATTTTACCCTCAAACCCCCCTAAGTGGACCAATCAGCTTCCTAACCATCCCAAATGATCACAGATGCAAGTGTGAAGATGGATGAGGAATGTTGGATCATATAATGAAGGAATTCTAGGTGTGGGTGAGTACATGGGTGAGTAGGATTGGATTTAGGACACAATAAATTCTCAAGGAAGGCCAAAAAACACCACAAACATTCACTAGTGGCTAAGGTCAAACATATCCCTAAATATGGGGGCGGGGGAGCACACCAAGACAATCCTGTCATTAATGAGTTGCATTGGTTGTAAAAATGATCAACCTGAAGCACCTCAATTGTCAAAATGATTAAGGAGGAGTGCCTCAACTATTAGTAAATGATAAATTATCCTAATTTTGGACCATGGAATATAGCATAGAAGTTAATGAAATATGTCATAGGTGTATGATCATGGTACTAATGTTGATTATTTCTCTAACACCCCCCTTCATACTAACTTAGTACAAATTATACCTAATATTATTGAGGACTTGACAACTAAGTCTCAATTCATGTCAAACAACATAAATTTTATTTTTCCATACAAAACAAGACAAGGAGGAAAACCACATGGGAACAAAACCTCTCCTCAAAAAAGGACATGGATCCCGTTAAGACTGAATATTGTTCCTAATCTATGTGCGCTATTTTTCAAAGATTGATTTCCTATTACTCTTCACTTGTGGTTTGGTTTTGAAGTTTCATAGTGATAAATACTTTTTGTTTGATTTTATGATTATAATGGTTTTGATTTATTTCTTTTTATTTATTTTAAAGTTCTACTTTGGCTTATTAGGGGTTATATATATATTTAAAGTATCAAAAATATTACATTAAAATCTATTCTAATATTTATATCTGTGACCTTACCCTCATTTTTGAGTCCTTGTTCAAAAAATATTCAAAGAAAGATTCGTGTAGCGACTCTATTGTTTTTCCTATTTTTGTCATTATCATTGGGAGAATATTACGAGGTGATGGAAACAAATTATGGAAAACCAATTTTTTTTTCATTCAAGACAGACTCCTTCACAAAAACCTCTCTCAGTTTTCAACAGCTATTATCGTTTGAGAGATTCGAATTCATCTTTGTGCCCTATTTTTTAGGGTTTGAATTATTTAATAATTTCCTGTTTTAGTCACAAAGTTCTAGAACATATTCCAATCAATTGAAAGGGAATTTAAAAAAAAAACAAATTGTTTTTTTCATAATGGAATCGTTTAAAAAACCCTCTCTCTGTTTTTGCACAAGTGTCCCGATCGAGAGATATGGAGGCCTCTTTGGGACCCAAATTTTTAGAAATTCGCCAAATTCTCTCAAATCTGATTTTCTATTTTCTGTTAATTAGTCTTTTGGGATTTGAAGTTAGTTTGTAATTACTTACTATAACTATCTCATAATAGACCTAAAAGACAGTTATGGAACTGCTCTAGTTTTTAAATGATAAAAGGAGGAAAATTTAGTGGGATGGGGGTTCAAATTTTTACTCAAAGAGAGGCTCTAGAGCTGATGTATCTCAAGTTAAGACTGATATTTCTTATGTAAGTTTGAAGACTGTTATTTATTATATACATAACGATAAGCGATTTTACTTGTTGCGCTGGTTTTTTTTATAATCTGTTTGATTACTCAACATACAAATTCATTTCTTGTTTAAGGTTTTTACTCATGCAAATGCTTGTGGATGGAATCGGTATTATATGTGTAATGTTTATGGTTTATTCATATGTGTTTGATCCCCAATTCTTCAAACTTGTTCATGATTTAGATCTTTGTTAGCTTGTTTATTTTTTTACCTCCTTGTTAATAATGTTTTAAACCAAAACCATCAAAAACCAATTTCATTTTGCTTTCTTTTTGAGATTGTGTTAGTTTTTTCTTATGGTAGTCTAGGAACAATTTCTAGCACAAACAGAGCCAAAATTGAAAAGTTAGTATCATCTATCAGCATGTTTCACCCACTCCAAGAAGGGACCTCAAATACATGAATGTATTCTATTTGAAGGTATTGTTGAAAATCTCAGCAATTTGCTCTGCAGATGGGAAATATTGAAAGGCTATCACCTGATCATGCACCAAGATTTGGATTTAGTGCATGTGTATCGCAATTTGTTTGGTCCTTTATCTCTACACTATATTAGTGGAAATATTGATTTAAACTTTATTCTCACATAAAATGACTTTGGGTGAATAAAATGCAAATCCAAGCTCCCAAAGAATACCTTGCAACAGCACACATTGTGTAGCTGTGTCCATTGCTCCTCTGTACTCAGCCTCAGCTGAAGAGAGGTATATGATGTGGTGTTTCTTATTGAATATAATATGGGATTATATTCATGAATTAAGACATAAAATAATTTTTTACTTATTTTAATGGGATCTCCACCTAAAACAGAATCAGTAAATCCAACTAGTTCTAGTGGAGAACTAGGAGCATAATGTACCCCAAAATGTCTGGTTCCTTGCACATAGTGAATGATCCTTTTGGAAGCTTTCAAATGGATATAATGAAGATGTTGAATATATCTAGAAATAACACCTACAACATATTCCAAATTTATTCAGAAGTGTATGCAATACAATAGACTCCCAACTAGTTGTATGTACAACGAGTTGTCCACCAATGGAGATGCATCGAATTCACGTAGTTTAATTCCTGATAGGAATGGTAAATTTGTTTCCTTACATTAATAGATTCTAACATTGAATAAATTTTCTACAACATAATTTGGTTGGATGACCTTGATCTCTTCTTCATATTTCTCAATCTATTATCCAAGAAATTTCCTCAATAATCCAGGTTAGTCATAAATCTTTCACTGTCCAAATAAGACCTAATTGATCCAATATATTTACTGTAGCTACCTGTATTAAAAAAATCATCAAGATACAACAATATGACCTTAATAAGTCACCCCAACATGGTTCAAATTCACAATATGATTGGATTTACATCTTTCAAAGCCAAGCAAGAGTAGAAAATTGTCCATCCTAGCATACCAAGCTTTGGGGGCTTGCTTGAGGCCATAGATAGAATTCTTTAACTTGCATATAAGTTAATGATATTCAATGAAACATTCAAGTT
>LPNX010172725.1:85878-219492 GCA_001517045.1 Pseudotsuga menziesii
TAGCATGATAGAGTCCATATTTGCAATCGGTGAAAATGTATGTGAATAGTTCACTCCGTGGACTTGAGAGAATATTTTGGAAACTAAACTATAATTTTACTTTATATTTGAACCATCATAATCCACTTTGTTCATATAGATCCACTTGCATTGCACTAGTTTCCTCTTAGAGGACAAGGGAACCAATTGCCAAGGCTCATTGTATTACAATGAGTAGAGCTCTTATTGCATGGTTTTTTTTCCATATTGGGTCAAGTGATGCTTCTTGATATGTTTGGAAAATCAAATCCAAACATCATGAATAATTTCTCATCAAGATTCAATTCACATGCAGAGAAAACATTATGAAATTGAGATCTAGTCTTCCTAGAGTCTCAAGGATCACGAGCAAGATCCCCAACCGCTTCAATGGTTTTATCATCCAGCCTCAGTTGAATGGGTTATTCATGGAGTGGAGGATTTGAGCATACCCCATGAGCTAGTTCAGCCACTCACATGAGCTCCTATTCAAACTGTACACCCATTTATATAAATTTCTTGTGATATGAGGGATAAAATATCTTGTATCCCTTTCCATATTTAGCATATCCAACCATGATGTACTCCATGATTTGAGGCTTCAAGGCCTTTCTCTTCTCTGGAGGAATCCAAGCCAAACCCTTCGAGCCAAATACCTTGAAATGAGAAACACTTGGCTCGTGACCACTCAAAGCCTCATGTGGTGTTTTTCCATCCAAATCTTTGTGAGGATCTCTATTTTGAATTTATGAAGAATATTTTATGTCTTAATCCCATAACTTAGGATTCAAATCCTTTGCTTCCAACATATAGGTTTCCATATCGTTGACAAACCCGTTCATGCGCTCTTCCACACCATTTTGTCGTGGTGTGTAGGGAACCAAATGTTGCATCTGGATGCCACATTCTTCAAAAATATTATAGAAACTCTTTTTTACATAATCCTTTCCATATTCAGTACTGAGGACCTTGATATTATTATTGCATGTATTCTCAACCAGGGATTTCCAAACTTCGAGAGAATCTAACAATTCAAATTTGACTTGGAGGAAATATAGCCAAGAATACCTTGAGAAGTCATATATGAAATTCAAAGCATAACTTGATACCCATAATAGGGTGTGGGAAGAGTCTCTATTAGGTATAAATGAACCAAATCAATCACTTGGACAAATATCCTTTCCTTCCATTTATCATAGATGTGCTCGGGATGCTTTCCCACTAAACAACCTTTGCATGTTCCATTTTAGAAATGGATAGAAGGAACCCTTCAACAATGCCTTCTTTTCTCAATTCCTGGAGGTACCTGTAGTTGATATGATCATATCTCTCATGCAAAAACTTTCTTATCTTATTTTCATTTGACAATAGTGCATTCCCTTGGAATTAAGGGAGGAAGCGAGAGAATTTGTACATTCTTGCATTATGATCAGAAAAACTTGATTCCACAACCTTGCTTGTAGATATTTTTGTTATCTCCGCTATATATGGAGTAAGTGTTACTCTCTTGGCTTCACCAATGCATTTAATTTTATACACTAGGAGTAGGTTTTCTTCTAGTTTATGCACAAACAACACATTATTAAAGTACTCATCTTCAATATCAATCATGTCAATACCCTTGGCTTGGATTTCTGAATCATCACCCATACGATTGGATTGTCCACTTTGAGAAAACATGTTTTAGGAGTCGTCTATGGAGGTCATATGCTTGGAAGCTCCTATACGTATGATGAAGGAAAAATATATGGGAGAAATAGAAACCAATGCAAGCAACGTATCCTTGTTTTTAAATCTTGAACCACCATCCTTCTTCCTTACACCCTCAAGCAGTGGGATGTTGTTCTTCTCAAGTAGTCACGCCATCATGTCTATGGTATTCTTCAAAAATGAACCGTCTATTGTTAGGATAATTAATCCTCCCTTGTCCAATTTGGTCATAAGTCTAAATCGGGAGTCATGTCTAAATCGGGAGTCCATCCAATCTATTTTTAGTCACTAGCACCATTGGGTCCACTTGGCCTAATCGGGGCACATGTTCAAGTTACTAAAAGTGTGGGGAACACTAATTCAGGCCTGTTGCCACTCATTACACTTTCATGCATCAGTTTGGGATCCTCCTAGATGAATTCCTACAATTTAGGAGCCATTCGGAGTGCCGACACCAACCTTCAGCAGTTCAATTCAGTTAGTGACTAGTCAAGCTGAGTTAGGAGTCAGTTACATTCATTTCTAGTCCTCTACATTTAGTTAATGCTAGGTTTGCATGGCTACATGCAGTAGAGGTGCATTTCTCACCTACCATAGTTATTTATCCTTGGTCAACACTGAAGTAGATACTTGAGTTGTGTTTTAGAACTCCGTTGAACTCTGATAATGGTTTAGACAAGGTTAGTTAACTATTGACTCCTCAGACAATGATTTAGAAAAGGTCTTAGTTACCTATAGTCAAGTAGAGTGTAATCAATTCGAATTCCCTCATGTGGATTTGAATTTCTTGTGGCTATTTAGCCATTGTACTTCATTGTAATTAATTATCTAATTACTCTTTGATTAATGAAAAGCATTGACAGTTGCAAGCCATTTTTGCATTGTTTCATTCTTCAATAACTGAGTGAATTGTGTGATATATCCTATGAGTTGTGTGTTTGTCCACATATATATGTGCTAAATTTAATATCTATATCCAACCCCTCGTGACAATAGGTTCATTTGGTATTTTCTTTCTTCTTCTTTTCCTTGTCCTTACAATGATTCAAATCCCCATATGAATATTTGGGTTTCTCTTGCTTCTTCTTCTCTTGTTGCTTCAAATATTTGCATTTCTTCTTTCCTTTGGATTGATTCAAACCTATTGCAACAAGGGACTAATGCTTATTGGATTTGATGGTACCCATTTGTACTAGCTTGTCTTTCTCTTTAGTTAGTGAATGCATGAAGTTAGCCACTGAAGGCATGTACTAATTTTGAGCTGTGAGATTGCTATAGTGGAATGTTGACACAAACAATGAGTAATATGTCCCTAGATTTGAAAGTATGGATAATATGAGCTGATCATCTTTCTTCTCTATGCCACACTGTTTCAGCTGAAGCACCATTGATTTGAACTTGGTGAACATGTCTTGGATTGTCTCAATGTGAGCTCAGATGAGTGAAGATTACCTCATTTTTGAGTTAGTGACGTCTCATCTCATCATTCTTCCTGAACAATTCCTCAATATTGAACCACACTTAGTTGGGAGTTTTCTAACTACATACATGGAAGAGAAAGTCTTTAAAAATGCTAAGAAAAATCCTTCCAAATGCTTCATGAATATTTTTAAAGTACTTTGATTTATCCATAGTAGAGTTGGTTTCAACTTAAGTCCCAATGGTTAAATTGTAAATTCCTTTCGACCTCAGTTGGATCACCATTTTTTGCATCCATTCAAAATAGTTGGATTGGGTCGGCAATACATGCGTCTTCTCCATTTCTACTTGCGCACTGGGTGAGAAACTGCTAATTGTTCCTAGAATGAAAACACTTGAATATATCAGTAAAATAACTCAAACAACAAATCAAACACTATGTATTAGATTTTCACCTGCAAAGATCTCTCATACCAGTGGGAATTTATTCCAGGTAGGATCTAGGGCCCAAGGAGATTCTCACAATTCGATATTACACACAAATTATGCACAAACCATCATAAAGAGTGAAAATAGAATACACAAATGTAGTCAATAACTCAGTTTATTATGATTGTCCAAAATGTAAATATGTCTCTAACATGTTTATATTACAATAGGGAAAGATTGTGAGGCCATATGGATGCATATAAGTGTCAGATGATGAGTTGAACCTCAAAACCCACTAGGTGGACCAATCAGCTTCGTAACCATCCCAAATATTCACGAATGAATTTGTTAACATGGTGATGCATGATGGATAAAAAATGAAGGAATTGTAGGTGTGATGACCACATTAATGAGTGGGAGTGGATCTAGTAGGAAATAAATGGGTAAGGAAGGAGAAAACCGACTACAAACAGGCACTATCACCTAAGGTCAAACATATCCTTGAATATCGGGATGAGGGAGCACACCTAGATAGTATTATCATCCATGATAGATCCTGGGTTGTCACAATGATCAACCAAGAGTGCATCAACTGTCAAAAAGGTCAAATTCAAGCACCTCAACTATCAATAAATGATCAGGTATCTTAAGTTTGGACAATGGAATATAGCATGGAAGCCAATGAAATGTGTCCTAGGTGTATGATCATGGTACTAAAGTTGATTATTTCTCTAACATATAGTAATTAACCCACCCTTGCTTGGAAATCCCAAGAGACCATATCAAATATTTACCAATTAATGTGTAGCCAACTCACCCCAACTAAATTAATTGATATTTATCCCATTGAAATATTGGAGAAAATAGGTACCTAAAAGTAAATATTTTTTGATGGAAATGAATGTTTTTGGGGTTGGGAGTGAGTAAACGGAGGTGGTGGAGTAAGCCCAAATTTTCCTTAAGAGAAGGAATGTATATAGGGAAGAGTGAAGGGATGATAAAGTGTTGGATTATTTTATTATGACATTGTAGGGGAATGACAGGAGAGTTTTGATTCGAGAAAGAAGTCTAAAATAGATGAAATACTGCTGTCAGATTATTGTTCTGTAGGCTCGAGGGCTAGGAAATCTATCGATTTCCTACGGAGAGAATGAAAATAGCTCATGGGTAGGGTGTTTCATCACTTCAGAGGTTGCTAAGTCGTCTAAAGGGATCTACTCTAGGAAAACTAAGGAGGCCATCTACAAACTACTGGAATTCTAGTTATTAATTTGAAAATTTTACTTTGATTTATAATTTTAATGGCTTAAATAAGTGAATGTTAAAATTAACAATTTTATGCAGAAATTTCTAATTGTGCTAGAAATTCTAGAATTCTATGATGTTAATATATGAATGTAGAAAAAATAAACATCCAGAAACGTAAATATATATTTTGATGCAAAATATAATGCATATTACTATTAATCTTAGCTCTAAATGAGATTTTGTACATAACATGAACCTTATTAGATATCGGTCCCTCCTAACAAATGAGCTCTACACCATCAATCTTGAAGGAGTATGTACACAACATAAGAACAGGCTACTTGAAATGTTTTGAAAATGGGAACCTTAGTTAGTTCCAAACCATACAAAGACGTGATTGAATGTGATATTATTAACACTAAAAAGTGTTCACCTATATCTCCATGGTCTAAACCATATACATAGATCATATTCCCACCAAATTTCCCTTACTTTTGACCTTCACAATTGTATTTCCACAAAAAATATCCCAAAACACCATTATTCCTTCCCATAAATGAAGGGATAGTGAGCATTTATTATGGTTTACCTACACTCTCTCCCAAAAAGCGTTAAAACCCCTAAAAAAGAGAAAAGGTAAAAACACCATAGATAAATACCACATGAAAGAAAATACCATGGGTCGTCCCCTTGGATCAAAAAACCTAGGACCATACTAAAAATACATTTTGAAGGGCTCTCCTAGAACACTCATACCTTTTTATTCACTTGTGGTTATGCTGTGCCATTGCTATCAGATATACCACATACTTTACTACCATTATTCCCATTTCCATTCCACTCCCCATTGTATGCATTGACATTACTCCATACCCACTTTGGATCCACTCCATGTTTGAGAATTGTCGATGGAGACAACTGGAGAACCAACCCATGGACCTGTGGAACCACTTCCGAGGATGGATACCGTGGCCCATCTTGCAAGAGAAAAGTGTGTTTATTTTGCTTCTTGCACTAGTTTAGTTGCTATACATGCTAAAATAATAAAAAATAATTTCTTTCACTTTTTAGAGTAGTTTAGTTTTATGTTTTTTAATTGAAATATTACTTATTCTTTTTAAGAGGTAAGGTTGGTGCTTGTAAATGTAATATGGGAGAAATCCCCTAGTTCGGTTCTTTGAAATATCACCATCATAGCCATATTCAATGTCAATCACCACCTTCAGAGCTACACATAGCCTCTGAATCTGATTCAGTTTCATATCAATATGAACCTACCTTGTTCACTGCTCCATCTAGGCCCATGGTTGGTGCACATTCTATTCCCTTTCAAGGGGGGATTGTTACTAGTGGGATCACATCCATTCCACCTGTCCCTTCCACTAGGCTTATATGCTTTGGTCATAGTGGGACCATTGTCACTTCACACACAATGTTTTTGGTTCACTTCCCATTATTGGTGGTTCCATTCCATCCAATGTTATCACTACTAGTACATGTTCTATACCTGGGGGCATTGGCATTTCCACGTCAATTCTGACTATTCCTAACATACACATGACTTTTCCTACTATTGAAAGTAAACCTCATCCACCCCTAGTTGTACATGGGAACTACGTTCCTGCAACTACTAGAACCATTGTTGGTCCTTTCCAAGCCATGATCAGCTCTAGATTACCTTTTATGGATATTCTCAACCTACCATATTTGGCATGGTTAACCAATGATCCCATACGTTACCACCCACAATGTCCTTCAATGTCTACCAATATTCCCTCATACATCCCTAAGTTAGAGGGTAAGGCAAGAGAGGACCCTCAAAATCACATCATGTAATGCCACCTATGATGTTCATCTAACAACATTGTGGATGCCTTCATTTGACTGAGGTTGTTCTAGTGCACACTTACGAGTGATGCAACCAAGTGGTACATCAAATTGCCTCATGCTACTTACCTTAACTTCTCCTCACTCACTTCGATGTTCCTTCATTAATTCTAGTTACCCATCAGTTTTGACAAGGGAGTGGAGATCCTACTATCTTGTCGCCAGGACACAACTGTCCATATCACATATCATATCAATGAATGAGGTTATCATCGTAGCTTATGTAATATCAATTTATTAGATAGGATGTTCCTTGATTGGTTCCTCAAAACTTCACCCCCACCGCATAGACAAGGGCATCGAATCTAAGAGACTGGAAGCCGAGGAAGAATCCATCCCTAAGTCCTAGCAGTTCGATCTGATATACACCCAGTCAGGATATTTTTATACCATCATAGTCGATGCTTCCCAGGATGGAAGCTCATGTCGAGATACATGAGGCCCATCTCAAATTTTTGTTTGAGCTAATGGCTCTTTATCCAACACCCTCAATTTTACTTAGCCTCTCCCATTATTCCAACCCATCCTCGCAATACCCATAGTGTTTCCCAACAAAGTTATGCCCCAAATTACTCACGTTTGATGGATCAATCTGGAGGTGAACCATTCTATGCACCCCCTGGTTATTCCATTGATTACTCACGTGTGACAACATAGTCTAGAACCACCCCATCCTATGCACCTCCCACACCAACTCCTCATGTTCACGGACCAACTTATTCGGCACACTTGTGCTATGTTCAAACAACTGGATTTGCAACCCCTCTAGTCCATTATGCCCACCTTTGAAACCCACTGCGTCTCCATTATTGACTCCTTTGGTTTCTATAGGACATGTCTATCCATAAAAAAACCTCCATAACAAACCCGCCTCCAAAAAAAAACAATGGCAGGGAAAGAACAAGAGAGGTAGGAATTGAGGCAATAACCAACCCCAAGGAGGCATCCAACAAGCCAATCCTCCAAACAACAACGATGTTGAACCTCCTGAACAGAACCCCCAATGTCCTACTTGGCCTGGGAAGAACCCATAGTTACATACTAACCATTTGTTTTTTATCTGTAACACCTACGACCACTACACTCATCGGCTTCCTCACATGGATTGTTTCCAATAACTACTCTAAAATGACAATCAACATGATTCTCGCATGACTACTCTGACTTGACCAAACCTAGGACCACCAGGTCCTCCACCTATGGTGCTCCAAAAACCCGTAACACATTAAGGAATGGTTGCAACCCAACGCTTGTCCACAAAATCCCCTGCGACCACTACGCCACCCAACCTATTGAGATTGGTGTCCATCACCTTATAGCATTATCATTAGAAGTCAACCTTCAAACTCGAAGAAACAAGTATGCCTCCACCACAGAAACTATTGACCAATCAATGGTGTCTATATATACACCTCATCACATGTCTCTTCAATTATTGATACCCCCACAGATGGGGAATCTAGATTCCTACGCTTCCCTATGCATCATTTCTCAAACAACGCTACTTCTAGAGCTTCCCCCAACTACAGTATAGTTGACGACTTGGCCCAATCTCCTACAACAATGTCCTCTCTGGAAGAACTTAAAACTTGTGCATCAGAGCGTAGAGTTTTGTTGTTCATGCTAGGTCCATTAATCCCAGTAATTCTAGGTTTATAACCTTTGAAGTAGGTCAACGAGAACCAAGGATGCCATCCACCCTCACCTTCCAAGTACTGGTCATAATTTAGAATTTGGTCATACATCGATGCATTATTGATGAGGGCGAATCCACCTGCATTATGTCAACCTTCGTTTGAAAAAAAAAGGGACCTCCCATCCTTCAACCTTCCTCTAGTTCTCTTCATGCCTACGATGGCCTCTCTACTCAGCCTTAGTGGATTCTCACGAAAATTCATGTTAAGTTAGCCAAAAAAATGGTTCTAATTGAGATTGAGGTTTTCAACTCCCAACTTCATTACAACCTCCTCCCATGACATAACTACATGTATGCCATGCAATCCATGGCCTCTACCTTATTTCAAATCTCGATGTTCCCTCATGATGGGAAAATCATCAATGTTGACTAGTTGACGTACTATGATCCGAAGGGTCTAGTCACACCGAAACATGTCGTTTCCATTGTTGATATTGTCATTGACAACGTGCCTATTCCATCTTTATCTATTGTTGGCCTGAGCTTATTTTCTAACACTTCTATGACGGACAATGTTTTGTTCTTACCACCTCAACCTTCTCCGACTAACATATCGGATTTATGAACTATCACATTCAGTACCATCCCGACAATATCACAACTGCAGACATAACCCAATCCATAGTCATTGAGAAATTATTGGGGTTGATTCCTGATCCACAAGATTCCCTTCCTTTTTCCACCATCTTGCATCGTGAGAAATCCTGCCATGGCTACTCCCAATGTCACATACCCCAAATTGCAAAAACATTTTATGTTTTAGGAGGCATTATGTTTTAATTTTATTATAAATTTTGTAATTATTAACCAAGTTTGTTTAAGGATAATTGCATTTAATTCATGAATATTATATTAGTTAATAAGTAAAAGATGAGACAATGACTTAAAGAGGTTGTTAAATGAGTGTTTACTAGTCACTTGGTGGAATAGGATGGGTTGATAGTATATTGACACTTGGAAGAATCCTCAAACTACTTCTAGCTATCGCAGGAGGCAACTTGCTTATTTTGTGGTCATGTTCACCAAGAAAGTGGAACAAGAGAAGGTGGCTCATTAAGTGAAAACTGACCCAAAAGACCTAGGCATGCTAATAAAACTACCCTTTGAATTCAGTTGAGGCTGCTCTTTATTTACTTGTGAAATTTTTGAGTGAAATTGGTGCACAATAAATTCAATGGAGGGGACAGTCAGAAGTGTTTAAGTGGAAATTGATGAATTACAGGACTAGTGTATTTGTTTTGAGTTGAGTTCTTACTGCTACAAGAAAAAATATTACTAATGATTACTCTGTGGAGTTGCACAGGTTTCTAAACCTATTCTCTCTCCTAGTGCTTTCAACTAGGTGGGCCAGTAGACAAGCTGAGGGTCCTAAGATTCACAACTCAACTATCTTTAGGAGTTGGTTTGGAGGAACGGGCTCCTTAAGTTGTTGTCTTCTCTAATATACAACCAAGTTCTACATGTTAATTCTAATTTTCTATGCAAGTATAGAAATATGAAATGTATAAATTTAGGATTTGATACATATATATGACTATTTTGTTGGTTAGTTAAATATTATATTGATCTAATATTTATAAGTTTTGTTTCTGTTATCTATTACAATAAATGATTTAGGGTTAGTGAAAATTTACTGATGGATAAAAATACCTAACTGTATTTTTCCACATCTTCAAGAAGGTAGTACTCTAGTATAGTAGGTGAAAATAAGTATGATGAGTAAATCAATTCAAGAAGTGTAGGAATATAATTATTTACTTTCAACTCTTAAAATATTTATAAGAATGTTTAGCAGGAAATCCCTCTATTTTTAGAAGTTTCTTTAACTAGAATATATGTGTAAAAATTATAAATATAAAATTCTGTAAAAGAATGTTGATTAAAAGAGACTACACAGTATGTGTAACTATGTTTGAACTTGTTAGCACAGTAAACACATTGTCTTTAAAGCTTAAACCTAATATAGATACCTATAATTATTAACCATTACAGAAAGAGAAAATTAACATAAATAGGAACAACATAGATTATTATAATAGTATAATGAAATTGTACAAATAATCAAGGTTTTATAAATAACAAATTCATAGTTGCAGTTGTTATCCAACATTTTGTATGATAAGTTGGGTTACCTGAGGAGCCACCGATTGAGAGAATTTTTCAAAGTCTGATTCCAATCTATCAGTCGATCCATCTGCTTGTTTAGCCAATATTGGCTAGTCACTTTTTTATTTGAATAATTTTCACCATGGCCCCATGTGGTTCGTAATAAAATGTTCTAGTAGGATATTTTTGAGTGGTTCGATCTCCTGGGACGTATAATCTCAAATAGGGTATTCCAGGGAGTTTTTTGCCCCTAACAATTATGCTTTGCCTTTAGCCGATTATAATTGACGAGGTTTTCTCCCGCTTCCTCCAAATATGGAATTCCCAATGTTGAATTTTAGGCCTTGGGGGGTTATTAGATCCCAACTGAGTGTTATAAGCCTACTAGAAATTATTTAGATAGATCATGGTCATGTCCTAATTCATTTGGACAAATAAAAAAAAATTCAAAAAAATCTTTTTCGAACAGTGAAAATTTATTTTTTTTAAATTTTTAAATTTTTAAATTACTTTTCCTAAGTTTTTTGGGTTAATTTTTCCATAAATTAAATGGAAAAAACCTGTTCATGATCTGGACTCAGAATTCAGTGATTGAAGGCTCTAACCTTAAGCCAAAGATCATTCTTGATCAGTCTGCCAGTCAAAGCCAACTTTCGAGTCAACAATCAGACACAATGCCTTTTTACTCAAAAAAGTCAGTTTTGAGTAAAAAAATGATTTTTAGTAAAAAAAATATTTTTATTAAAAAATGATTTTTATTACAGAAAATGATTATTTTGGAGAAAACTAAAACTCTCCAAATTAATCCAAATTCAGCAAAATAAAAGGCTAAATGACATCTCATGGAACACTTATGATGATTGGAGTTATCATAACTCAGCTTCAGTCATCATTAAGAGAGAAATTAATTTATTATCAGTTATGAGACATGTCATCTCCAGCTAAATATGAGATGGAGAGCTCTCATTGGTACGGTGATTTGATCGAGGTGAATATTGAAGCTTACACCATCAGTGAACTTTCCAAACCTAGCTCAGGCTCCTGCCAGACCTAAAGGATGACCTTACCTATATCAAGACTCACATGTGTGGCCTCATCCTTGGATTTTTTTCAGTGCACAGCTTTGGAGTGGGGGCGCCTTGCCTGGGTGGAGGCCTCCCCTCACTCCCGGTTCTCCGATTTAGGTTTGGGCTCTTTGTTAGGTGGCTAAGGTGGTTAGGGTTGTTTTTTTGGTTTTAGGGTTTTACCACTCTCTCATTTGTCAAAAAGAGTCTCTTTCAGCTCTATTATCATGGACTTTTGGGCATAGAAACTCTGAAAAAAATTGTAATCATTATATTATTGAATAAATAAATTTGACTTTGGAGGTCTACAGGATTGTCTCTTCATTGGTGGATGTGTTGTATGAGGTGATCTCTTTTAATGCTTTCAATTTTTTTATTTATGTGTTGATTCAAACAACTAGATTTAGAAGTCTATTATTAGAACATAAGATTTACCATTTGCTACTGTCAAGTTGGTTTATTATGCAAAGTTTATCATAATCTAGATGGGTACAAATATTCAGTTGTATGAAGTATTGATCTTGATTTGCATATTCCTAGCATACTAGATTTTATTGTTTGATCTCACTGGGTATCAAGTTGGATTATCTTTACAGATCTCGCCATTTGGAGAAGGGTGCGAGCTTAGCTGCATCAAACTCATCTCAATCATCATAAGAACCTTCTAACATTCTTCACTTTCAGGACTTACAGAGAGTTTGGCTTTTTCCAAGAGGAAAAAACAAGGAGATCTTCCTCCAAAGTTCCATCTCAAATTCTTTCATAACTTTAAATACTTCTTGGTTACCGAACTTCCTTCCTTTAGTTCTCCCTTTTCTCCTTGACTTCTTTTGTTTCCTTGCTTGCTAGCCCCTTCCCTCCTTGACCTATTTTCCTTTTCTCACATTTTCTTCATCGCTTCCCTACTTTTTCTCTCTTTTACCATCCCTTTTTTCCATTTTGGACAGCCCTACTGTGCCCTAGCTTTCTTCCCTTGTTTGCCTCTATTTGTCCAAGTTTTTGGGCTTCCTTTAACCTTGTTTTTTGGCCATTTCTTTTACTTTTTGTTTGATGTCCCATTTTTCACTTTTTATGACAGCCACTTATTTCATGGTTTACTGTCATGTTTTGCACTTATTATGAAAACCACGTATTTCATGGTTCGCTGTCCCATTTTGCACTTTTTATGACAGCCACTTGTTTCATTGTTCGCTATCCCGTTTTCTTCAATTTTGTTCATCCCTTAGCTTATTAGTTCGCTGTCCTATTCCTCCCTTTTCTTGTTTTTGACTTCCCCTTTTCCTTCCCTCTTTCTTCCCCTCTGCTTCCTTTTATTTCAGCCTTCTTTTGCCTTGTTCTTTTCCTCTCATTCAAACTTCTTCTTTTCCCTTCTGGCAAGTTTCAAGAAAAGATCCAAGTAAAAGTAAATCACTCTCCTTTTTATGCAAGTTTCAATAATAATAGAGTTGTATAGTTTCCTTTCAAATTCATTTTAAGGATTAAATTCTTGAAGGAAATTTGTATAATTTTAATAAGGCATCTTTTGTTTGAGTGGGGTTTTTAAGTCCCCACTCCCATCCTTCCCCATTTGGAGAGGATTGTGTTGCGTCCATCTTTTACATGCTTAGATTAGATGTGATTGTTTTCATCATCATTTGCATATTATGCTTAGAATATTAATTGTCAATCCATCACTTCTAATTCATTAATTAATTTGATTACTATTTTAAATTGTTTATATTTCTAAGTAAATCAACTGCTTAAATCTCTTGAATCACACCATATGGTGGATCAAGAGTGCTCCCTGTTGGAGAGTTTAATAAGTCATATTTGATTTTTATTCACATTGTTTAATCAATTAACTCTTAAGTAAGACTCTTGAACTTGCAAAAACACAAGTCAAGAGCACTCTCTATCAGAGAGCATCCTAGGTTTGCATAATCCCTACATTAGTCTCATCTAGATGAGCTAAGTCTCTTGAACCACTATCATAAGATAGGGTCAAGAGAGCTCTCTATCGGAGAGTCTTAATTAATCAACTTAATAAAACCTTCAACACACACACCCCGTTTAATTAATTAACTCCCTCCCCTCCTCGCCAGAGTATGCTCTGACCGATCCCAGATCAGAATACCCAGAAACAGTACTGGATCTTTAAACCCTACAAGAGTAATTTAATAATAATTAAACACCTACAATGAACACACCGGTGTTGTAGGGATTCTTCCAAATTACTTCCTAGTAGAGCCACTAGAACCTTCCCCTGTCTTAGATTCTTGGCTAGCTAGTCAATCTTGGTGATACTAGCCTAGGATACTGGGCGGGCCCGACATGTCTTCAACGGAGGAAACTTAGAAGAGTCTCCCAGCTTTGATAAACTTTTCTTGACACTCTAAGCAAGACCACTATCGAAAATTTTTAAAATCTACCAAGAGCACTTGCAAAACCTAATACTCACTAGATTGATTCCTAGACTTTATTTCACGCATTTATTTGACCCCATAAGGAACTGGTCCTTTGTTATATTTGATTAATTTTCTATCTTGATCAACTGTTTATGGGCCATTTCAATTGATTATATTTTAATCCTTAAGTTATAAGTTTGGAATCTTTGCTTATCTATGTGATCTCTTGTTAGAAATCTGGATTGCTCTTATTAATCATCATCCCCCTAATATTAATCATTTTAAATCACAGTAACTCCTAAACAACACCCATTTGCATCCAAAAACATCTAAAAATTAAAACATTGAGCCATAGAAAACTCTTTGTTAGGGACTACCCCCCTTGGCTTTGTTAGGATTTAGCCTAAACAGAGGATCTAGGAGTAGGTGACAGTACCTAGCTTTGTGCTTGCCCCCAAGGTCACACCTCTCCCACTTTCTCAAGTGAGGAAACAACTTTTGGAATATTTCTACTGCCGATGTGAAAACAGCGGACAACAACAGTAATAATGTAATATAAAATAACTAATAGTAAAAACAACAATAATGTAGAGATTTAAAATAAAAATAAAAATACAAACGCTGTTGGATATTTGGGTAGACCCGAGTTTATTTGCATAACTATACCAACAATACCCCTAGCTCACTGGCCCTTTCGGTGACAGACCGCTAAACGGCCTGAAGTCTCACCCAAAGTGATCTTATGGGTTGGACGAAGACTCAGGTGTCCTCAACCAGGTTCTGTAGCATCCTAGGGTCTCGCGGCTCTTCTTATCTAGCGTGATCTCTCTGCGAGTTGCAATTCTCTCTTACTCATGGACTCGGACAGGGGAGGGACTCTTATCGCATCGCAATGACTAGGATGATGCACAACTCTCCCTTTCACTTTTCTCACTACCTGCGATATCTCACACCACAGCTCCTCTGACGGTGCGATATTGCCTTCTGTTAATGCGATATCTTCTATAGTACGGCCTAATGCGACTCTCAAGGTCCAAATGCTTTCTCACTGGGTGGAATAACTCGGCTAACCTTCAACAGGGTGTTACACAATCTTACTTGAAATTCCTCGGTTCAACACACTAAACATCAACTATACTTTGCTTGTTGAATATGTATATTGAAAACACTTAATAGAGTGACTATTACTGTGTGAAACAAGCACTGATAAACTCATATGCAGACACATGTTACATTTAAACTTTCCTTCAACCTTATATAATGCTGTAACTGAATGAGAACATACAGAAATTAACTAACTGATATACAACATCCATGTAACAAATAACATGTATCAACTAAGTAAAGCACAATCACATGAAATAGTCACATAACACGCTGATTTTACGTGGTTCACTTCCAAGGTAGAAGCTACATCCACAGAACTGTGTTTATTATATCTTGAAAGGGTACACAGTTCTGCTGCAACCTATTGTACAGCTAGAGATCTTCTAGGTAACTCTGCACATACTGTGGGGATCCCTTCTCTCTTAGATCTCTTCTCTTTATATATTGTCTTCTTACAATATACTCTTCCTCTCTCTCTCTCTCTGTCAATCCTTGTGGATTGTTACATACATAATCCTGGAGTCGGATACTAGTTACAGTAAGATAACTACAGACTGAATAATAGAACCAGATCTCTACTCTATTACAATACAAACTAACTATGAGCTAAGAGACTACTTGACTCTCAAACTGGCTAAATGTTTGAATGGATAATTAGCTAACCTTTTACAATACAAAATACATCCTTTTATAGGCAGCTCGAAGGTCTCGCCATTAAAACACTCTGGGCCTATCCCAATAGTAACCCAAAACCCTAACTGTGATAGTTGGCATATCTGTACTTGAGCTGCTGCTTTCTGTCACACCACAGCTTCCTGCAATCTTCCATGCTTCTCGGCGCTGACTGTGGGTACCAGTGCTGCTTCCTTTTTTTGTCCTTCATCTTCAATACCTCGGTCTGCTGCTCCTTCTCCATTAATGAGGGTATCTGAACTCTCCTATCTACACCGCTGCCTTAAGTGCAGTGGGTGAGCTCTCTCTTCTCGGCCACTCAGGTACTGTTACGTTTGACTTACTCGTTCCAAAACAGTAGCTTTTCCTGTAGCTGCGGGACCCTACTCCAACAAACCCTAAATTAGGAAACTATGATCCAAGAATTTCTTTTTCATCCTCTTTCATGAATAAGGATTTTACACTTTTTCCCATTTTCTTATTAATTAAATTCTTCAATATAGAATTATAATATATTTATCATAATCACCCTATATTAAATAAAATTTTATGCGGAAATAGTATTAGATTGCTTATCAATTATATATTAAAATAAATTAAGACAAACATTAAGTATTTTGAATCCAATTACATAGTCGAGCTTGGGTTGTAGTAACAAACCATTTTTCTTTTTAATTATTTTCATAAACAAGTATTTATACTAACAGAAAAACTAACTAGTTTTCATATTAAAATTTCAATAGAACACCCTCATTATAATAAAAAAAATAAAAAACTAGACATTTATAGCAACAAAACCTTCTCTTTCTCCTTTATCAAATCATTGTATATACACAGGTAATTTTAGCAATAAAGTTCTTTAAAATTCATTAACTTAAGCTTAACAAACTGAAGTTCTAGTACAGAAAAACAAACCATGATGCCCAAGTCTAAAAAAGACCTATTTCTTTATAGGTCGACACATCCTTTTACTCCTAATCAGTACAGGTTAAAAATAAACAAAATGTCTATAATCCTGTGAAATGAAAACCCTAACATATTTTTTTTAAAATTGTAGCACTTCACAATGAAGTTATGGCCTTAAGGACTATCCAAAAAGAATTACTATAAATCAAAGAGGTTATGGCGACATGGATTTTACAAACAAAGCAATGTACAACGTAGCCACAACAAGGAAGTTCGAATATCAGTGAAACAACATCATCCAGACCCCACACATCATCACAGAAGAAACCTCAGGCATGAAACCAAGGCTTACTAGGTTCTATGTGAAACTTGGATCCCTTTCGTGGTTGTTTACTTTGTCTTCCAGCCCACAATAGGAATTATTGAAGTCTGCAGAAGTTTTTTTTTAAAGAAAATGTGTCAAGCTCTTTCTAAATTAAGATAATGTTACAATAAATAACATTTTTGAACAAATCAAGAAGGGGTCATAAAAAAAAAGGTTACCTGGAGATATTTTGTACTCGGCTACACAACATTCATGTTGCATAGAAAATTATAATAGAAAGAGAACTTCTTACCCTAGCAAATGAACAGTAGAAATCCCAAGAACCTCAACAAAGTGAGAAAATCACAGTAAAAGATAAACCAAACCTCCCTACTGTGAGCGAAAAACCACCAGGTAAGTTGTGAGCTAGAAACTGAGACGATAGTTCTATCAAGACAGAGCTTATAGCTTGGAAAAGAATTGAAGGAAGACACTCATGGAGCTAGACTTGGCATCAAAGGCCATCACTCACACATGCAAAACAATGTCACCAATGGCCATGAGGGCATGATCTCAGCGGCAATTTCACCAGCAGCGAAGGATAGGGTAAATAATGGGAGATTTTAGGGTTTCGGGCTTTATGTAGTAGGTTTTTCCAATGTCAAAACCCCATCCATTAACCGACGACCATGTGGATTCCGATTTTATTTTGATAACATGGGTTTTTCTTTATGGTGTCGAGAGCCTTGCGTGAAGCCTACAAAAAGAGGTTATACATAACCTTGTTATGATCTCATTTGAAAAACAATAGATTTATTTTTATTAGAAGATGCCTTAGTATAGATTGTAAAGGTATTATAGTTATATTTTTTGCTTAAATAGGATCTATATCTATAAAATGAAGATCATATAATTAGTGTTAGTATATGCAAAGGTTTATGGTTTATAATTGTTCTCTAGGTAATGAACTTTCCACCCATAAAACAAAGCATTATTACTTCGCTTAAAACCATGTAATGTAGACTTTTGCACTTATACCTGGAAATTACATAGGTAGTTAATTCAACTATACTCTGCATGAAATTGCTAGTTCCGTATTTAGAAATGGCATTTTTTGCATACCTTATGACAACGCCTAGACTTAGGTATTACTTACATATGTGTCATTTGAATGTATATCCATATAAATACATATAAATTTCCTTGGTAACACATAACAATGTATTTTAAGATCTAGTCTGCATAACTTTTCATTCTCTAGAGTTGCATGGAGGGTTTGGTTTTAATGTAACAATAAAAGAATAAACATAGGATGAACAACTTATGTTCAAAGTTAGGTAGGAAGAATCTATTTCTCGTTTTTCCTAAATTTATAAGTACTTATACATATAAATAAATAAATAGGAAGCAAATATACACGTAAATATTATGTTCTTAAAACAAGAATAAGATGCTTAACAACTTAGACCTCAAAAAGTTGTGTAACAACTTAACAATTTCAATATTTTGAAAAGATATAGGTTGATGATACCTTCTTTTTCTCAAAGCTGTAAACTAAACAAATATTTTAGCATTTTACTTTTGCTAGTTGAGATAATTAATCTCGATCCTAAAACTAGGATACAAAATGTCTTACCTGTAGTTAGACCTATAAAAGAATCATCATTTCACTACATTAGCTTCAAAAGATAAGTAAGCCTCGAGCTTGAACTAAAGTTCCTTCACCTTTAAACAGAAAAACAAGCTTTAGTACATAGTAAGCAAATAGTTGTTTTCAGCTAATACTACTTCAGATCTTTACCGACTAAGTTAATATTTCAATACTTAATTATGAATGCAGATAGTGAAGTATGTAGTTACAGAAATTAATAAAGAAATTGGTTTTAGTTTCTATATTAGACCCTTGAAAAGGATAACTGTTAGCGGTTAAGTTACCCATGTCATCGATATTTTTAAACATTAAACTGTCACAAGAAAAGTTTTCAATTTTTATGAAAATTTTTAGTTTTACATGTGGTATCAGAGCACATGTTCAGACGCTAGGCCTGAATGCCGCTCAACCTGCATAGACAAATAGTAAATAAAATGCATGCATAATGATAATTATTTTTCTTTTTGAAATGTTATTACCAGAAAATTTTTCTCAGCTAGAATTGCAGCTATGGAAAGACTCGAGGAATATGAAGTTGAAGAGTCCCCATTAAATGAATAAAGTAATTCTAGAAGAGAACTGGTTAAGGAAGAGATAACTAACAATTCTTCAAAATTATTACAAACTGTTAAAGGATTAAAAACTAAAATGGAAACAGTTAAAAAATATAATGAAAGAATTCTAAGATCTCACGAAGAGATGAACTAGATACTGATGGAAAAATTTCAAAGTGAAGGAAAATATAAACCGATAGGATTTGAAAATACGTCCTACTAATTTAAAAGTAAAAATTTCAAACAATATAAAATTGAAAGTAGTTCTTCCTCTAAAATTTATGGTGACTCATACAGGAATAATGACCAGTAGTCTAGTGATAGTAGTGAGGATAATTACCCTTCTAGGAAAAGAAAATTTAAGCCTTATGAGGAAATTTCGGGAGAATTTAGGAAGATAAAACCACAAAATTTCAACGATGAAACTGAGAAATGAGAGGAAGTTGAATCATGGCTGTCTAGAATGAAGAATTATTTCCAAATATATAGCTACTCCAACCAGCTAAAAGCAAGAATGCCCACTTACAACTTAACTGGAAAGGCATGTATCTGGTGGTAGGATTTAAAATGAGTAGAAGGTATTAAGGAAAAGAAAATTGACTAGAGTACCTTTAAACAATACTTTAAAAAGAATTTTTTGTTGGAACAGTATTATGAAGAGCGAGGTAAAGAATTCTATGAAATAAAGTTGGGAACTATGAACATGAAGCAATTACACAATAAATATTTAAGTTTATTACGTTACATGCCTTACATTGTGGATGAGAAGCCTAAGGTTCAATAGTTTCTAAGACATTTACCTTTTCACATTAAATACAGAATTAAATATGATAATCCAAAGAGCCTTGAGGAGGCTATGCGAAAGACAAATTTTTGCTATGAGCATAACTAAAAAAGGGAAATCATGCCAAACTAGAAGGCTAAGAGGTCTAATAATTTTGAACAAAAGAAGGGTTTCATATTTAACCGCAAATTTAGGAATAATAACACATGAAACTTTCCTAATAAGAATTTCCAAGGAAATAAAGGTAACACACACTCAAACCCTAATGGCCCTAGAAATAAAGAACCTGCTAATAATCAGAGCTACTACATTAAGAATAATGAACGTAAAGAACCAGTAAAGTGTTGGGATTGTAATGGGACTCATTATGCATCAGTCTTCCCTAACAGAATGAAGACTGTTAGCAACATTCATACAGTGCAGGAGGAGATGACCGTTGGTGACTTAGCAAGGGGGATGCCCAGGATCAACGTGACACTAGAAAATAGGAAGGAAGATTATCAAACTTACACGGTGGAACTAAAAGGTAAACTCAATCAAACACCCATTTCGATATTAATTGACCCGTGGGCTAGCCTGAGTTATGTTTCTCCTAATTTAGTAGAAAAATGCAATTTATCAGTAGAAAAGTTTTCAAAGTCATGGCTAGTTCAACTAGCTATAGGAGCAAAAACAAAAGTAATTAGTTTTGTAAAAGATTGTATTGTAATTATGAATTTGTTTGAAACTTATTTGAAACTAAATGTACTTCCTTTAGGCTCTTATGATATGTTAATTGGCATAGACATGTTAGAAAAGCATAGAGTAATTTTTAACTATTCCGATAAAACTTTTACTTGCATAAATAATGAAGGAGAAACAGTAACCATAACATGAATTCCTAGGAAAACAACTATCACACAAATCTCTGCTTTGCAATTAAAGAGATTTGTTCAAAAGGGTTGTAAAACCTTTGCTATACCTGTAACTAACGAAGAACAGATTAATAATGAAGATAAACTAAAACTTGAAGATATTCCAATCCTAAGGGGGTATTCAGATGTATTTATGGAATAAATTTTGGGTTTTCCTCTGAAAAGGGAGTTAAACTTCACTATTGAGTTTGTGGAAATTGAACCCAGGTGTTAGAACAATTGCACTCACAACAATTGCCAATTACACATGAAAATTACTAACAAAAGGAGACTAAATATGGAGCAGAACACTAATCTATATTGAATAAGTGTACAATATCCAACCCTGTGAAGTCATAGGCTGCCACAATAAATAATTACATGAGAGATTCAAATGCATAAGGATTCCATTCGAATTTGGTCAAAAGCAGGCTTACTAAATCTAAGCAAATCCCCCATTGGTGCATAAAGCACTTTCTAAATCTGTCTAGGAGCTCACGAATTGGAAAAATCAATTAGGCAAGATAATAGATGGTGGAAGGGAAACTCATACATGCTTTTCATAGGAGAAAAGAGTGGAGTATGATGAGGACAAGAAACAAGTTAACTTCACCTAGTCAAACTTTCCCAATTGCCTTTTAACTCAGAAAAAGTAGGCAATAAAGAAGAAAAATTAGACATGTGTTAGGGAGGCTAGGAATAAAGCAGATTTGATTCCAAGAGGTTTCCCAAGCACTCCATGACTCAAATTTAGCAATTTTGACCACTATGGATGTGTGGAGGACAACTTGCATAAGGTGGAATATGGAAACTAGGCAAATAAGACAAAAAAATGGATTAATTAATGTCTAAGGTAGCTAACTATGGCTTGATTATTCTAACACCCCCCTTAAGCCTGACTTATGAGTAAAATATCAGAAAATTATAGGGCCTAGAAACAAGTCTTAGTCACCCTTTACATACTGGATGTCCATTTAACTAAGGAAAGAGGCAAAAACCCAGTGGGAAAAATCCTCCCTTAAACATGGATAGTAAAACAAAATTTGGAAATATTGTCATCACTCATGCTTCACAGCATGATTAGCAATCCCCAACAGTGATTTGAGATTGCTGAATGTCTTCTCACAAAAAACTTTGGTCAAGATATATGCTACTTGTTCTAAAGATGAACAGAAGAGTAGGTGAATGGTGCCATCATGCACAAGTTGTCTGATGTAGTGCATATGGATCTCAATGTGTTTGGTTCTCTGCTTCTAAACTAGATCATTGCATATTCAAATGGTACTCTGATTATCACAATATATAGTAGTTGAGTATTCTAATTTGAATCCACACTCTCCAAGTAACCCCTGCAACCATAAACATTGAGTTGCTGCATTTACAACTCCTCTGTACTTTGCTTCTGTAGATGAGAATGCAATGGCACTATGTTTCTTGATTGACCAGCTGATTGGCCCTTGAGTAAGCATGAACACATATCTTGATGTTGACTTTAGATCTATGTTGTTACCTACCCAATCATTGTCAGGAAACCCAATCAAATCATGATCATATTTAGCTTTGTAGAAGATCCCATGAGTCCTTGTTCCCTAAAAAAAGGTAAGGATCCTTTCGGCTGCTCTCCAATGTATCTCATGAGGCTGATCCATGTATCTTGAATCCACACTTACTGCATAAGAAATATCAGGTCAAGTATGTGTAAGATACAACAAACATCCAATAAATTGCCTATACAGTGTATTGTTTACCATAGGTGAAGAATCAACTTCTTCAAGCTTATCTCCTGAAACGAAAGGAGTCTTGCTTGGCTTGCAATATTTCATATTGAATTTGTTTAGCAAATCCAAGGCATAATTGGAATTATGTACTTTGATTCCTTCTTTGGTTTTACCAATCTTGATCCCCAAGAATTGGCTCAATAAGCCCAAATCTGTCATTGAGAAGGCATGGTTCATTGCATCCTTCAAGGAGGCAATTTCATCCTTTAAGATTTCTCTAATGAGAAGGTCATGAAAATACCAAAAAATTATCATTCATGAACCATGAATTAGCTTCAAATAGACATTTGGATCTGATTTTCATTGAACCAAATTCAGTGGTAGCAAAAAGCTATCAATCTTGGCATACCAAGTCCTGGGGGCTTGCTTAAGCCCATACAATAACTTCTTTAGCCTGCACACAAGAGATGGGTTAGTATAAAATCCTTGATGCTTCTACATGTAAATCTCTTTAGTGAGATCTCCATTCAGGAAAGCACACTTCACATCCATGTGGGGTACCTCCCACTGCTTTGAAGCTGCAATGGCTAAGGCTAGCCTCATGGAGTCCATCTTTTCCACTGGTGCAAAGGTCTCATTGTAGTCTATTCCATGTACTTATGAGTAGCCCTTGGCTACCAATCTGGCCTTGTACTTCAAAGGTGAACCATCAGCGTAAAATTTGGTTTTTGTACACCCACTTACACTAAACTAGCTTCCTCCCTGGGGGAAGATTAACCAACTCCCAAATGTTGCTCTTCTGGAGTGAGTTGAAGTCTTCTTCCATGTCTGTTTGCCATATTGGATCATTTTCTGCATATTCATATGTCTATGGGTCTGATTCAATAATCAGATAGCATTTCGCTGCAAACATAGGATCTTTCATGCACAGAGCACTCTCAAACTGAGATCTAGTCCTCCTAGGATCATTAGGCTTTCCAGCTAGTTCTCCAACTGCATGAATGGTCTTGGTTGCCCATTTTGGTATTGTATGACTATTAGGATCTACAATCAAATCATCATTATTGGACATATTAGAATCAGCATCTTCAACTATCTCTTCACTTACATTCAAAGGTTCTGGTGGTGAAGAGGATTCTCCAACTTCCACTGCTGCTAGGGGCTCTTCTTGAAACTGAACACACCTTTCAATGAAGGATTTGTTTGTGCCCAAAGTGATCAGCTTGTACCCTTTTGAATATTTAGACTACCCAACAAATAGACACTCTTGGGTTTGGGGCTGCAAAGCCTTCCTCTTTTCTGTTGGAATTCTAGCCCAAACCCTTGAGCCAAAAAATCCTGAAATGGGTCACATCTAGCTTGTGCCCACTCCATGCTTCAAAAGGAGTCATACCATAAAGTTGTTTATAAGGCACCCTATTCTAGATATATCCTACACAGTTTATAGCTTCGTCCCAAAAATTTGGTGGCAAGGTCTTAGCCTCCATCATACAGGTTTCCATCTCTTTCAGTGATATGTTCTTCCTCTCAGCAACACCATTCTGCTGTGGTGTGTAAGGGATAGAAGGCTACATCTGAATAACTACATCTGCACAATATTGAATGAACTCAGACTTGACATACTCACCACCATTGTCAGATATGAGGACCTTGAGTTTCCTCCCAGACTGGTTTTCAAGCAAAGCCTTAAAGACTTTAAAGAGGCCAAAAACTTCAGACTTGTGTTTTAGGAAGTAAACCCAACAATACCTGGAAAAGTCATCTATGAATGTCAATGCATATTTGGCCTGACTCATTGACATATGAGGAAATGGGCCAGCAACATCACTGTGGATGAACTCACGAGGTGCAGAGGTTCTCTCATGACTAGCTTTCTCAAATTTATGCTTTGGGTGTTTTCCTAAGATGCAACCTTGACAGACTCCTTTGAAAAACTTAATCTTTGGTAACCCTATGACCATTTCTTTTTCACTAATATCATAAATATACTTGTAATTGAGGTGGCCAAATATTTCATGCCAAATCTTGCTTGCCTCATTAGCATGAATCAGAAGAGCAGAGGGGTTTGAGTAGGGTAGGAAGTGTGAGAACATGTATACCTTCAAAGTGTGATTTGCAACTCCTTTTGCAATGACTTTACCACTTGAGATCTCTGTGATCTAAAATTCATCAGGGGAGAATATGACCTTCTTTGGAGACCCTGTGTGGGTCATATGATACACTGATAAGAGGTTATAGGCAAGACTTGGAACATAAAACACATTGCTGAACTTACCATGGTCAAGATCAATCCTCCCTTTGCCCAAACTTTCAGTGAGAGAGTCATCTCCCAGTACTATTGGTGGACCTTTTGACATGTCAAGTGAGGTGGATGCCTCCTTGGTCAAAACTGTATGTCTTGAAGCTACAGAATCAATGATGAAACTAGGTGAGCTTGATATGCCAGCAACCAATGCATGAACTCTCTCTCTGTCTTCTGAATTTGATCATCCTTCCCTCTTCTTTGAGCTGTCTCGAAGCGAGATGCCATTCTTCTCCAAGAGTTGGGTCAGCATGTCTATTTTATTCCTCATGCAGGAGATTTTAGAATGATTTCCCTTACTGCAGTATGCACACTTGCTCATTTCTCCTTTGTTCTTCTTCTTCTGGGGGTTCTTCTTGGAACCTTGAGGCTCCACTAGAGACTTGTTCTTGTCTGTCTTTTGCTCAGGTGGATTTTTATCTTTCTTCTTTCTTTTTGAATCCACCCTCAAATCTCCAGCAACCAAATCTTGGTCTTTGGAAGGTTTGATGGTGCCCATCATCACCAATTTATCTTGTTCTTGTGTGAGAGATTCCATGAAATCTGTAAGGATAGGCATTTTCCAAGCTCGAGATGTCAACTTTGTGGCATAGAAGGTTGATACAAACACTGAATAGTTAGGTCCAAGCTTCGAGAGTATGGCCAAAACTAGTTGTTCGTCCTTATTTTCGTCCCACATTGTTTTAGCTGCAAAACAAGTGCTTTGAACTTGGAAAAATAGTGTTGTAGGGATTCAAAGATATTGGGACCCAGGGAGATCAATTAATTTTCAATTCGATGTCCCCTCATCTCATCTGTCTTACCAAAAATATCAACAATCTTCTCCCATACTTCATTTGGTGATGTTAATTCATTAATATAGAAAAGGAGGTCTCTCGATATGCTCAGACACAGGAGACCATAGGCCTCATCCCTCCTGTTCTGCCATTTAATCTTCTCTGCAGCTACATTGGGCTCTGCTTCTGTTTCCATAGTCACTCTGTAGAGACCTTTTTCTCTCAATAGTATATCGATCTCTGCTTTCCATTCAAAGAAGTTAAATGGAGTCAAGATGATCTTCTGAGATTGATCCATAGCTCAGAAATTGTCCCTTCAGTCAGCAGAATGCTCCCAGTCAACGATGTCGAACCTACAATACAAATTGGAAGGAGAGAAATCGATATACAAAGCCTCTAATACCATGTGCAAATTGAAACCAAGTATTATAACAATTGCACTCACAACAATTTCCAATTACACATGCAAATTACTCACAAAAGGAGACTGAATATGGAGCAGAACACTAATATTTATTGAATAAGTGTACAATAGAAAACCCTATGAAGTCATAGGCTTCCAAAATAAATAATTACATGATATATTCAAATGCATAAGGATTCCATTCGAATTTGGTCAAAAGCAGGCTTACTAAATCTAAGCAAATCCCCCATAGGTGCATAAAGCACTTTCCAAATCTGTCTAGGAGCTCACGAATTGGAAAATTAAATTAGGAAAGCTAATATATGGTGTAAGTACAAATCATACATGCTTTTCATAGGAGAAAAGAGTGGAGGATGATGAGGACAAAAAACAAGTTAACTTCACCTAGTCAAACTTTCCCAATTGCCTTAAAATTCAGAAAAAGCAGGCAATAAAGCCGAAAAAGCAGACATGCACTAGGGAGGCCAAGAATAAAGAAAATTTGATTTCAAGAGGTTTCTCAAGTGATCCATGACTCAAATTTAGCAAGTTTCACCACTATTGATGTGTGGAGGACAACTTGCATAAGGTGGAATATGGAAACTAGGCAAATAAGACAAAAAATGGATTAATTAATGTCTAAGGTAGCTAACTATGGGTTGATTATTCTAACAGAGTTGGTACTTGGTGGAGTTCCCAACTCAAAATCCCCTTATCATATGAATATATTGGAACTAAATGAATTAAAATCACAGTTAAGGGAACTTATTGATTTTCATTAAAAAGAAGGATGCTACTCTACACTTATGCATTGACTACCATCAACTTAATAAAATGATTATTAAAAATAGATACATGATTCCTCGCATAGATGATATTTTTGATCAGCTTCATGGAGAAAATGTATTTTCAAAGATTGATTTACAATCAGGTTATCACCAAGTCTGAATCAAACATGAAGACATTTTTAAGATAGCTTTTAGGACCAGATATGGTCACTATGACTTTGTTTTCATGCCATTTGGGATTACTAATGCCTCGACGGTCTTCTTGTGTTTAATAAATAATGTATTGCATAAGTATCTCGATAAATTCATAGTGGTATTCATTGACGACATTCTATATTATTCTAAGTCTAAAGAAGAACATGAGGAACACTTAAAAATTGTTTTACAAGAGTTAAGAGAACATCAACTTTATGCTAAATTTAGTAAAGTGTGATTTCTTTAAAGATAAAATACAATACTTGGGCCATATAATAACTAAAGAGGGGATATTAGTTGATCCAGAAAAGATAAAAGCAATTGAAGAATGGTCAGTCCCAAGGGATGTGACTGACATTTGATCATTCATGGGGATTACCAATTATTATTGAAGATTTATTGAGGGATTCTTAAGAGTTGCAAATCCCATAAATTCCTTACAAAATATGGGAAATAAATTCAAGTGGAATCAAAAGTGTGAAGAAATTTTTGATAAATTAGAAATATTATTAACTACTGCACCAATATTAAGAATTGATGACCCTAATAATGACTTTATCATATGTAGTGACGCATGCAACTATGGTCTAGGTGTGGTCTTAACTCAAGAAGGACACATAATTGCATATGAGTCTAGGAAGCTTAAAATTCATGAGAAAAACTACACTACTTATGATTTAGAGTTGGTTGCTATCATACATGCTTTGAAGATGTGGCGCCATCACTTAATTGGAATAAAATTTATGTTAATGACAGATTATAAGGGATTAAAATATTTGTTGGATCAACCTAATTTAAATGCAAGGAAACCTAGGTGGATATATTTCCTTAGAGAGTATGTAATGTCCCCAAAAATTGAAAAAAAAATTATAATCTAGTAAAAACAACCCAAAGGGGACCATTATTACTCTTGCAGAATTACATGTGCCACTTATACTTTCGATCTCTTCAAAAACTGCCCATACTTTCTTGTTAATCCCTTATCCATTTAGTGATTATTAGCTTGTTTAATTCTTATGTCTTAATTCTGTTATTTAATCTATAGATACATCTTATTTATTACTATTGGTGAATTTATGAGTCATATAGATCATTTTTTTGCTCATGCACATGTGTATTTTGTTTATTTAGTAAAAACTAAATTAACTTTGTTGATGGGAACAAAATGGTGGAGTGGCAGGACTCGTTCTCCCATGACGATCGGAGAGGTAAGGTCCTTCTTCATTATGCAGTCTTACTTAGTTTATACGATCTAAGGCACCTTATTTATTGACATACATGTTACTCTTGTGACATCAGGATTATTGGTTACTTGAAGCAATTCAGTTCCTAGTTATACTTCCAGTTCCACCTTGCACTCTTATTACTGTTTCATTTTACAACTCAAGTAAGCACTATGTTCGTTAATTATATTTCTTAGTTAATTAACTAGATGCTGTGAATTATCATACTATCCTTACAATTATAATTATATATCTCTTGGTTAATTATTTACTCTTCCCTTGTTTCTATTTTCTAGGTCTGCCTTGGTTACGAGTTTGGAGACTTAAGCTTGATATTCCTAGCGAGGGCATCATGGAATACTATGTTTTCCATGATTCCTAAATACTACAAAACCTAGACTAAAGAACTATGCACATATGCTACTTATATGATCTAGCAAAAGGGAATCTAAGAACCTAAACTTTCATGCTAAGGGGATAACATTGTAAACACTATACCATAGTGTTAAGGTCTATGCATACTATAAGGTTGGGAGACTATGGTATACATACCATGTCCTAAATATTAAGTTTGCGCTGATATTTAAAGGGTGGTGAAACCATAGGATAAAGGGTTTAACTCATGACTTGAATGGTATGTAATATAACACTGAACCATAACCTATGGTAAGGAATTATGGATGTGTTAATGGCCACCCACTGGTGCCATTAATGCCATCGGGGTTTGTGAACACACTTGGCAAAGGATTTGGGCATTTTCTATTTGTGCATTATGTGGTTTTGGCATTGGGGTTTCAAGTGGCCTCTGCACAATTGTAGAAGGGAGGTGACCTCAACCAATTTGCAGGTAAGCTGGACTAGACTCCGTGTAAAATGCATTGCTTTGTTGTTTTCTCCATGGCATGGTCATGCTTCTCATGCCATCATTGATTTGTTTGCAGCTAGAAATCAAGGTGCTCTAGGGTTTGCACAGGGCTATGCTATCGATTTGGAGTTGCTACTTAAAAGAAATGGTAAGCCTCCTAACAAGATTTACTTGCCTCCTCTCTTTTTTGGGAATTTATGAGTTGAGATTCTTTACAGGGTTGGGGTTATAGATGGCACTTGTCGACTCTACCTTCAGGGTTTATGATGTATCTTGCTCTGGGTTTTTGGATCTAGTTGGGAGGTTTAGCAATGGAGCCATGGTTGCACCATTACTTGTAATGGTTCCATAGCTCACAACTTTCCATTTAACATTTTTAATATTGATTGTTTGTAAAAGAGGATCCATGCCCTCTTGTGTAAATGAAATTCATGTTGGGTTTTATGTGAAGACTGTAATGTGTTTTGGTATGAAATGCATACAATTTCGTTCATCATTTTTAATAGATTATACTGTGTAAAATTTGGGAATGTGTAGTTATTTTAAATGTTGCATTTAAAGTGTTGACTTGCTGGGTTTGATTTATGGCTTCCAGCCCCTGGTATTTACTCGGTGTATATTAGTGACAGTTTGGGTTTTGGAAGTATGCAAGGAATTCTGTTTACATTATTTATAAATTATGTTGGGAAAGATTCTAGAGCTTTGGGGTGTTATTCCATGGTCTGCTCCATTGTAGCAATGGTGCCATAGCGCATTGGTTTGCCACCATAAGCTCTGCGTTAGCATTAATGGAGACTGTGTTTTAGGCCGAGTTTTGAACTTTTGGTTTTGTAATGGCTTAGCATGGGTGCAGGTCATTCCATGAATGGCATGTGCCTCTGCCAACGACTGTGATAGCTTAGTTGGCATGTTAATATGTAATTTGTATTTAGAAGATATGGCCATAACAACCAGGGTTATGGAAAACCCATGATATCGTTTGCTTACTATAGCATGATTATGTGAAGATGGTTATGTGCTTTACTTACTATTTGTGTATATAATGCTTATGGTTTGTTATTAATGTTTTTTCCTTGATTCTGGACATCCGTAGGATTCGATGCCATGACCTCTATTGGAAAAATGGGTTTTAGTTATTAATTGTTTAATGTGATGCGACGGTTATGTGTATATTTATATGGGGCCTTTAAAAACTTTATGTTTTATAAAAGGATTATTGTAATAATAGGATTGTGGATTGTAATATTTGGGTTATGTAAATGGATGCGATCATTGACTAAGCAATTTGGACTGTGGAATTTATATAATAAGACAAAGGTTTGATATTGGACCACATGGATGGTCACGATGCCTTCTCTGTTGGTTAATTATGATTATGTTTATTTAATGGAATGTTAGGATATTTAATTTGTACTTGTTGAGACAAACCTTGAAGGTGTTTAATGAGTTGTTATCTTAGATTTAGTTTTTTTCTGTACTTAGCTGGTTTAGTTTAGAATATTTAAATTTTGAAATTTATTTTATAAATAAAATAAATAGTAAATTAATTATAAAATTATTTTAATATGTATTTCTATATATATTTAACCTATACTTGTGAACGAATCTGAATTTAAAACAACCCTCTGCTGACAAAATAAATATGTCAACAGAGTAATGCAACCTGTAGAACAATAATATGCTAAGTGGTAACAAAACATAGATATAGTACACATAAACTAAGCATGGAAATAATATAGAAATCAACTCAAAAGTACAAACCCTTGTAATGTACAACATATAATAAAAATTATACATCCTATGATTAGTAAATTGCAAATACAAACCCTAGCAGATTGTTAAGAATAAAACTTAATCATTAGGGTTATAAATTTCATTGCAGCCATTACTTAACATAAACAGTAATGAAAATTTAGGAATGAAGTAAAATAGGCCTTTAAGGGTTTTGTACCTGAATTTGAAGCTTTCTCAATGGCTACACCTACACACTTAAATAACCAACATTAACATTAAATGCATATATGAACTCTATTTGATGACCAAATCACTTGGGAAATACCATGTTCCACCCAACCATGACCTAGAACCGTTCCTGGTTTAAATCCAAATCCCCTCGAGCTGGAATCCAACATGCAAGTAGCTTAGAGCTCCTAAGGTAGGGTTTCTAAACTGGTGTTATTTTTTTTATCATTTAAGCAATATGATATTCAGATCTTATTTGAGAGAATAACATGCACAACAATAAATACAAGAGACAAGAGACACAAATAATTTTCCTTGGGGAAACCATAAAGGAGAAAACCCCACAACTTCCTCAGAGATAGAATGAGCAACAATGGCAGCAGTAAAACCTGAAAACATAAATATGATCTCCAACAACTTGTTCTCTCTCTTAAACTTGAGAGAGCTTCACCTCTCTCACTCATACACCCCAGTGAGTGAGTGTTTGTATGATAAATAGAGAGGCTCACTCTCTATTTATATTCTTTCATTCACTTGATGTCCACTTCAACATGCCGACCCCACTTAACAATTAATTTCTAGGTCCGACATCTCTAAGACAGTCTAATGACCCTAGTGCCCCACAACTGTGGGGAATTTTCCCTCCGATCAAAAATGATGTTTAACCTTGACACAATTGTGGGGACTATTGCCTCGACTTACAATGGACAGTTAACCTCAATGACTTTACATGACTTGTTTACATTATTGAATCCCCCAATCATAACATCGGTGCATGACATGACTCAATTACATTATAGATACGTCCTGGAATAAACATTGGGGTACAATACATAAGATATAGAAGTGAATACATTCTGAAGTTACAAATACATCAACACTCCCTCTTAACTAGGAAGGTATTTTCTCGACACAATTTATTAGCACAAGTCTTCTTCTCTATATCATCTGGATCATCATCAAGTTATCTTGATATTCAATTCATCTTCATCATCCAGTATGGATCATCACTGGATCATCATCAAAGTTGGATCATCACTGGATCATCATTTAATATGGATCATCATCAAATTTGGATCATCGATGGATCATCACCATCACCACTACTTCTACTATCTCAATCAAATGGTGCTATCTCTTCATTCTTCTCTTCAGAGGAGTTTCTATAGATCCAGCCCTTCTTCATGCTGGTTGTAGGCCTAGCCTCCATGTAGGTCTTGATCTTCTTCAGCACTTATATCTAACCCACTCAGAAAGGCCCTCCGAGCACTTACATCTGACAATGGGATGAACACATCAACCATGTCAAAAAGTAACTCCCAGCACTCAGATTTGACCATGGGATGAACAAATCAAACATATCAGAAAGGCCCAACACTCACATTTGACCATAGGATGAACACATCAACAATGTAAGAAAGCCCCAACACTTATATCTTACCATGGGATGAACACATCAACCATGTGAGACGGTCTCTGCAATTATATCTGATCATGCAGAATGAACACATCCCACAGTCATATGTGAATGGATCTTAGTCCCAAACTAAAATTCATGGTAACTAACCAGGTGCCTCCATTCTCCCAGAGAATGGCCTCTCAGCACTGAATCTAAGCTTTAGTCCCAGACTGAAATTCCTGGTAACTGACTAGGTGCCTCCATTCTCCCATAGAATGGCATATCATCACTTAAGCTAAGCTTCAGTCCCAAATTGAAATTCCTAGTAACTGACTAGGTGCCTCCATTCTCCCAGAGAATGGCATCTCGACACTTAAGTTGAGCTTTAGTCCCATACTCAAATTCCTGGTAACTGACCAGGTGCCTCCATTCACCCAGAGAATGGCATCTCAATAATTTAGCTGAGCTCCAGTGTTAGACTAAAATTATTGGTAACTGACTAGGTGTCTCCATTCTCCCATAGAATGGCATCTCAGCACTTAAGCTGAGCTTCAGTCCTAGACTAAAATTCCTAGTAACTGACCAGGTTCATGCATTCTCCCAGAGAGTGGCATCTTGGCACTTAAGCTGAGCTTCAGTCCTAGACTGAAATTCCTGGTAACTGACCATGTTCCTCCATTCTCTGAGAGAATTGCATCTTAGCACTTAAGCTGAGCTTTAGTCCCAGATTGAAATTCTTGGTAACTGACCATGTGGCTCCATTCAGAGATTGGAATTCAGTGCTTATATCCGATCATGTGAGAACACATCTCACAGTCACCTCATAATGGCTCAGTACTCAAATTTGACCATGGAAGGAACCAATCCTCTCACCATGATAGAATGGCCTAGCCCTTACATCTAACCATGGAATGAACCAATCCTCTCACCATGTTAGAATGGCTCACGGACTCATCACTTCCCCTTGAAGGGAACCTCGATCTGGAGAACACCAAGCTTCTCCTTCAAGTACTCAAACTTCACTCTGGAAAATAAATTAGTCAACACATCAGCTATCTATTCATCCATCACAACATACTGGAGCTTCACTGCTCCTCTCTGCACCATATCCCCGATATAGTGATATGTGATCTGGATATACTTCGACTTGTCATGGAACACCGGGTTCTCAGATAACTTCACACAACTCTAGTTGTCGCAATATATACAAGTATCATCCAATTGGAGATCAAATAAATCAAACAATAGCTTCCTTAGCCATACTGCCTCCAAACTAGCTGAACAAGCTGCGAAATACTCTGCTTCAGCTATACTTAATGCCACGCAAGACTGTTTCCTGCTAAACCAAGAGATCACACCTGATCCCATACTAAAGAAGCACCCTAAAGTGCTCTTCCTATCGATGGCACTACTTGCCCAATTTGAATCAACATAACCTTCCAGGTTAATCTTCTATTTTTCCTCATACTTGAGCCCATAATCAACTGTACCCATTAGGTACTACAAAATATGCTTTGCATCAATCAATTGAACATTTCTCGGATCCATCAAGAACTGGATCAAGGTGTTCACAGCAAAGTAAATATCTGGTCTTGTATTTGTCAGGTATATCAGGGACCCAATCATCTAACGATACATCGTAGCATCAACCGCTTCTGATGAAGCATCACTCAATAGCTTCAGGTTCGATGCGATAGGTGTGGTCATGGATTTGCAATCCATCATCCCAAATATCTTCAGGATATCTACTGCATACTTCCCTTGTCCTAGGGAAATTCCATCTGCATTCTTCCACACCTCCACGCCTAAAAAATAGTACAACATGCCCAAGTCCTTCATTCCAAACTTGGCAGCAAGCTTCCTCTTCATATCAGAAATAAACCCATCCATACCTGTTACAAACAGATCGTCTACATACAATAGTATTATCACTGGGTTACCATCTTCAACCTTGTAGCAAAGGTTAAGATCTCCATCACTCTAGGTGATATTCAAGATCCTCATGTATGTGTTATTCGATGGGTGTCTTTTGAGCTCGTTAAAGGCCTTCTTTCATTTGCACACATGATTCCTCCTGTCATGTGATTTCACTTCCAGTGGCTGCAAATGTCTATTCGTAGTCTATGCCTTCTTTTCATGAGAATCCCCATGCTACGAATCTTTCCTTGTATCCCACGATGTTTCCATATATTGCATGAATAAATCCCATGATCCTGGTAGGCCATTCAAGGTGGCTATCACGACTTCTGCATTCTTCACTTCTTCTTCTACTACTACAAGTTGTTCTTTGATTCGAGGGACCCTCGTAAAGTATGACTGTATGGTATCTGCATTCTGGATCTTCACATTCTTCAACTATTTTCTCAAAGTTATATTCAGATTTATGGTCTTCCCTTCAAATAGCTTGGTCAAGGAATCAAACAACTCTTTCGGTGTTTTTAGGGAAGAAACTTGTGTTATAATATGATCCGTGATTGAATCAGCAATGATCTTCTTGGCCTTGACCAAGTTCTTCTGGTGTAAGGATTTTAGCCTCATCTCCCTCTGGAACTGGAGCTTCTCTACTTATGTAGATGTCTAATCATTTTCTTTAGAGAGATCATATACTTCCATTCTTGGAATTTGTCAACTTCACCAAGCTTATCATCAAGCTGATGTGATAGATCACTTTGAAATGAGAACCTAAAATGAAAATAGCCAAAAATTTGATCTTACCGATTTGAGGTGTCTGTCTTAGTTCTGAAGCTTGTTTTGAAAACTTGGAATATTTTAGATATGATTGGATAGAAATATAGACATTTGCAAGGTGAGCTGTCCAATGTACTCCTTTTCTGAAAACAGTGGAGGGAAGCTCCCGGAACAGGAAGACCTACTTTTCCAATTTCTTCTATAGAAATGCCTGATATTGTTTCTGCAGTATCTCCATAATTACTACCTGTCTATATCTAAAGTTTCACATTGATTTAGCCTCACCTATCCTTGTTCTAGTGCCTTAGGGTTCATCAAAATTGGTTTAACCAATTGGGACTTATGAGCAGTTTCCCAAGGTGACTTGTTTCAGGACTGTTCAGAATAGTGAAGTTGTACAGACTTCCATGTGTCACTATTTCATCTTTGAGTTCTAAAAATTATACCATTGTAATTAAATTCTGTGCCCATTTTGGAACATCTTGATAAATTTCATTTGGACCTTCGTAGCCCAATATATAAAAATTCTCCCCAGGTGTACTGTTTATGGATGAATCTTGGAAGATGATCGAACCCTAACTTATAGGAATCATATAACCTAGAATATAGCGAATCTGAGGCTGGAACTTGGAGAAAGTGTATATCAGGATTTTATCTTTTATCTTTGAAATTTTCATCCCCTGAGGCTTCTACAATCCCAATATATAGTGAAGTTACCAAAACGTATCAATTTTAGTACTTAGGTTTTTTCCAGCTAGGGGTCAAACTAGGGTTTGACTTTCCCGGAGTTATACCCAACCAAATATCTCAACCCATGTATCTAAACTTTGATTTTGATGAGGAGATAAATCCTAATCTGGGCTCACTCAAAAATTATTCTTCTATAAAAATCCCTAATTTCCCGCACCAAAAACTGAAAATGCCCGGAATCAAATTCTGCTTCGACAGAAACATGCGCCCTTCAATGGAGAGTCATCCTAGCATACTTTTGCTGATGGATTGTGGAGACAGACCCAAAAAGTAAGAAGCCCTAGTTTTTTTAGTTGCACAATCTCTTGTTTTCAGGTTAGCTTTGATACCATGTTATATTTTTATCATTTAAGCAATATGATCTATGGATCTTATCTGAGAAAATAACATGCACATCAATAAACACAAGAGACAAAAGACAGAAATAATTTTCCTCAGGGAAACCATAAAGGAGAAAACCCCTCAAATTCCTCAAAGATATAGTTATCACCAATGGTAGCTATGAAACCCAAAAACATAAAGATAATCTCCAATAGCTTGTTCTCTCTCTCCCACTTGAGAGAACTTCTCCTCTCTCACTCATATGCCCCAGTGAGTGAGTGTCTGTATGATAAATAGAGAGGCTCACTCTCTATTTATATTATTTCATTCACTTGATGTCCACTTCAACATGTCGGGCCCACTTATCAATTACTTACTAGGGCTGACATCTCTAGGAGATTCTAATAACCCTAGTGCCCCACAACTGTGGGAACTTTTCCCTCCAATCAACAAGGAGGGTTAACCTTGACACAATTGTGGGGATGATTGCCATGACTTACAATGGAGGGTTAACCTCAATGACTTTACATGACTTTTTTACATTATTGAATCTCCCAATCGCAACATCAGGGCATGGCATGACTCAATTACATTATAGATACTTCTGAGAATAAACATCGGGTTACAATACATAAGATATACAAGTGAATACATTCTGAAATTACTAATACATCAAGAACTGGTAGTCATTTCTAAATCAATCCTCTTTTCCATGCAGGAAAAGTTCTCCAAGAAAACACTTGAGAGCAAAACACGGAGAATAATAATTCTCCTAGATGAAAATCAGAACCCCCAAGCCTTTGCTTGGCTTGAGATTTTATAGACATAGTTTTCAGTCCAAGGGGTGGTTAAGTCAAGAAATCCTTGATTTCTTGATTTAACCCTTTTTAATTTACTGGGGTAATTTTTAATTCTTGACCTAGAAACTTTTAACTAGTTCCTAGTTAGTCTTTCATAGATATTTCACTATTTATTAACCCTTAATAATAATTATTAATTGGTGGAGCTTTTCTTCTTTCTTTATTCAATTATATAATTAATCATAATTAATTATTTATACATACTATGTATAAAATACATAGTATGAAAATACTTGTTAACATTTGTCTTCGGGCATCATGTATCATGATCCCTAGACTTAACGACACTTCTTTATAAAGGTGAAGTAAATAGATGGTTCAGGTCTACTAGGCTAGGAAACTCTAAACATCCTTGAATTTTGGATTTCCCTTGTATAACGTGGTAGCTCTTTAGCACTTGATGAGAATACAAAAAATTGAAATTTCATTTAATCACTTAAAAATAAGTATGATGAGATGAATATTCTTCTCGATTTGTTTTCACTCGAATGTGATTTTAATCTTTTCAGTAACCCCTAGCGCTTACCAGAGCCCATACTCAATGCTTATAACAGGGATTTACAAACATAGTGCAATTCCAAAGCTCTTGCTCAACACTAAATGCTATTATGTAGTTGTATGATACACCTAGGGATAGAATGGCCAAGGATCCTATACTCCAGAGCTTATGCTCAACATCAACATGGAATGATCCACATATTATGCCCACTGATTTCCAATTATATTTTCTTTTGTTCCAGATCTTTATGCTCAACAAAAATGTAATTACTCATGTGCTCCAGAGCCTCTCGCTCAACACAAAACATCTCATTGATAATGTGATTCAGGGTGCACACCCAACACTAAAATTTCATCAATCATGTGCTTTAGGGTCCATGCCCAACACAACCAACATATATACACATATATCATCAATAATTGGCTTATGCCCTATATACAAAGCAAATGATCATGTTCATATGCAGTGGCATCTTTGACCCAATATAAAACTAAAACATGAATATAAACATCATGATCAATAGGATCATGCCTATAAATGGTAGGTCCAAAATTTGGGATATCACATCCCTCCCTGCTTAGTAAAAAACCATCCCTAGTGTTCTAGGGACTCTGAATGATATAATGAAACAAGGAAGAGTTAGCCTTTCTAATGGTGGCCTCATTCTCCCAGGTATCCTCATCTACCTCAAAGTGATTCCACTACACTTTCAATTGAACTACAGTGCGCTTCCAAAGCTACACTTCTCTCTTGTCCAATATATGCAAAGGCTCATGGGAAAATCCCCCCTCAGGTTCCACCTGTAATAATGACCAATCAATGACATGCTTAGTGTCATAAACATATTTATTTAGTAAAGATGCATGGAAAACGTTATGAACTCTTACGTCCGTGGGTAATGCTACTTCATAAGCCACTGGTCATTTCTAGGCCATAATTTCAAAATTTCCACAAAATCTAGGTGCTAACTTACCACACCTACCCAAGATCAATGAGCTCCATTTTTCTTTCACTTTCAAGTAGACATGCTCACCTATTTGATAGTATTTATCTTTTCTTTTCTTATCCACATAACTTTTGTGATGGTCTTGTGCCTCTTTAAGGTTTCCCTAGACCTTGGTAACTAACTGTTCCAAGTCCAACAACAGGTCAGGCCCTAACATGAGATGATCTATCGGAATGTCCCAAGTATATGGGGTCCTACCCTTCCATCGATAGAGTACCTCGAAAGGGCTCATCTTGGCGGAAGCCTGATACCCGTTGTTATATGCAAAATATGCAAGGTGTAGATAATCCTCCCATTTTGTGGGGTTGTTCATGACATACATTCGAAGCATGTCTTCAACAATTTGGTTTACTCTTTCAGTCTACCCTTCTGTCTGCGGGTGATAAGCAGTGCTAAATTTTAGATGCATCTCTAATCCAGAGAATAAAGATCTCCAAAATTTTCCTGTGAAATTAACATTTCGATCTGAGATAATTCCTTCCTATATCCCATGCAATCTAAATCTCTCTTTTAGGAAGATATCGACAATGTTCACGGCCTTGTAGGTCAATTTTACGGGGATGAAGTGTGCTACCTTTGGAATCTTGTCAATGACTATGAAGATGGAATCATTTTGATTCTTGCTTTTTGGTAAGCCAGTAATAAAATACATACTAATAACCTCCCACTTCCATTTCAGAATAGGCAATGGCTATAGAAATCATGAAGATTGTTGGTGCTCAGCTTTAACTAGGTGGTATTCCTGACATTTTGCAATAAACATTGCAATGTTGGGCTTTAACTTAGGCCAGAAAAAGTGTCTCTTGATAGAAGATATCATCTTTTGATATCCCGGGTGCCCCGAGTAGGGTTCCCTATGAAATTCTGCGAGGATGCTAGACCAAATGTCCCCTCCAAATGAAATTTCGATAATACCCGGCTAAACCCAAAAAGGACCTAATGTCAGTGACACTAGTCGGGGTAGGCCAATCCTTTATAGTTCGAATATTTTTTGGGTCCACAACTATTTCCTGCTTTGGATATGATGTGACCTAGGTACTATATTTGTGGTTTGTAAAAATCACATTTACTAAACTTAGCGTAGAGATGGTGTTCTCTCAACACTCAAAGTACTATGCAAAGGTGCTCTTCGTGTTCCTCTTTATTCTTGGAATAAACCAAAATGTCGTCAATAAAGACTAGTACAAACTTATCCATATATTTATTGAATATGTTGTTCATCATACACATAAAGTTTGCGGGTGCATAGGTAAACCCGAACGACATCACTACAAACTCATAGTGCCCTTACCTCATAAGAAAGGAAGTATTGGGAATATGTACAATAATCAAACAAATCTGCATCGTACCGTCCTTATTCTTTATGAAAAAAATTGGTGCTTCCCAAGGAGACACACTGGGTTGGATATACCTTTTATCTATTAACTCTTGCAAATGCAGTTTGAGTTCCAACAATTCTGGTGCACTCATGTGGTAAGGGGCTTTGGAGGCTGGAACTGATCCTAGGGTCATGTTGCGGATGCAACTGTTCTCCCCAAATTTCTTAAATTTTGGTCCCCTCCTCATAGTTTAGAGTTGTTTCAATCATTGGATCCTTGAATCGTTGGTCGTGCTTTATTTTGAGTGATTTTGAAGATTGGTTTCCATCCTGCTTTCAGCATTGCCTGTGTATTATTTTTATGGTTGGTCGTAGATGCGAGTTTGGCATGCCTAGCCAGGGGTAAATTTCTTTTTGTCTTTGAAGGACCACTGCTTCGGAAGCAAGCAGGTTTTAACCATTGTTGGTTAAAAATTTTGAAGCACTTAAAGTTTCCTATTAGACGGGCGTCGTCTTATGTTAATTCGGCGGCTGATAATTTGTTTCCCTTCCGCCATTGCGGCTCCCAAATCGATTAACCATCCAAAACTTAAAGAGATCCGACTGTCGATGTGTGTTAAACTTTCAGTTGCATGTCCAAAACCTGTTCTTCTCCGCTGTTGCAGCTAGGAAAGTCCTTTGTATTCCTATGTAAAAGTCCTCTGATCTTCGATTAAGCTTTTCCCGCCCGCGTCGCTTATCTCTAACCTTTTCTCTTGCACCGTTGCGGCTCCCAAAGTGGTTAGGACTTAAAAGTATAAAGCGATCCAATCTCTGATGTGCTTTGCGTGGTTGTATCCGTTTCTTCTTCCGCTGTTGCAGCTAGGAAATGCACTTGTCTTCTGATGTTAGTACCTTTCGACTAGCGATCGAGGGTTTTCCCGCCTGCATTTCGCCTGTGTTTGGTAAGTTTTCCTTTCCATTGTTGCGGCTGGGAAATCCATTTGGCTTTCAATGTCCAAACCTCGATGGCTCCCGATTGAGAATATGCCCCCTTTTCAGTCGCTTGTCCGTAGCCTCGTTCTTTCTGCTGTTGCGGCTGTAGTGGGACTTTTAGCTTCCGATGCTATTGTTCTGAGTGTCCGATGAGTCCTCATTTCTTGCCAAAGTAGTGGTGCCAGTGTTCGCCTTGTGGTGGTAATGAAGTGCATGACCTTCTCAATGCTTAGTCGTTTGCTGATATCATGTGAATATGTTTCCAATGAATGATGCTAGTCGTTTGAACGCAGGTGGGTTACAGAAATCGGTCAAACTGCCACGGCGCGAAGGGAGACGGGCCACAATAGGAACAAAAAAAAGAAAATAAAAATGAATAGCAATAGGGATGGAGACCTAAAAGGTCTGTCAGTTACCCCGCCGACCATGAGCACATGCAGAAAGGATAAAAAAGGAGGTTCTGAAACGTTAGAGAGACTGGAAAGCCACACGTTTGGAGGGAGCCCAAACAGCCTGCTGTTGTACTTTAAATATTGTAAAGTTAGAACTTAGAAAGGAATTTTTCCCTGGAAAAACTTGTAAACCATTTGCTTGTAAGAGGAACTATTTCGTTTTACAATCAGAAACTGCAACTTTTTCCTGTTGGAAAAAGCTAAATGTGGAATGTATCAATGCGATTAAATGAGCAATATTGAAGAGGAACTATTTTGTTTTCAGTTGTGTTTCATTAACTATGAGGGTGTTCTAACTGCCTGAACCTATGTTCTTGTTGAATGTCTTTCAGTACATTTTGTGATGTTTTCCACTGTGAGTAATAAATGTTGTTCATAAAACAATTGGCTACCTGGTTGTTTAAACATCTATACGTGTTGATGTGTCTTGAGAGAATTATCAGCTATCTGTAATTCTTCATAATGCATGTGAAAATTATATTACTCACCAATGAATGATAATCCTTCTCCCTAGGGATAGTTTAGGTAGTTAGTTTATTTGCTTGTTGTATGCGATTTGGATGCTTGTGAGCCTTAAGACGAGAGGTAAGAACATGCGCATCGCATTGTGACTGCTCCTCGTATCTTTATCGCCCTGCATTGTTAATTAGGAACTAGCATTTCATAATTTAAGTTAAAACAGAAAACTCGATGGACCGGGCTGTAACCGGTGAAGCCCTTTGTTTGTACTTGACCTACGGTAGCCGAACTGTAAACCAGACGGATTCCGTATACCAAATAGTCAACGAGCTAGTTGGGAACATTAATTGGGGAGAATCCCTTACTATTGTTTCCTACGAATTTCTAGGCCTCAACAGTTTTGGCACTAGAAGGAGGGCTGCCAGTACATGGCTGGCTGAGGAAACCCATTTTCCTGAGATTATTCCACTGGTAACAGTTCTGAAAGCAGTAGACTTCCTAATCCAAATCCAGAAGAAAGGAATAGAGAACATTTATATTCTGTTGGCAACGAAGTTGTTAACGACCTAAGAAGACACACCAGTGCATATGTGAAGAAGATTGGAGTATTAATTCTTGTACATGATCTAGGAACTAGGAATCAAAATCATCAAAGAATTATTAACAAATACTCATGAATTGGAAATAACTGGAACCAAAATAGGTTTCCTCTCTGTATATTATATAAACAATAAAGGATAACAATTTCCATGCATAGCAATAGCTTAACTCCATGAAGAATTCGAATACCTAAGGGACAATTCGAATTCAGTGAGTGAGTCTAGCTTAACTGACTCTTTGCCATGCAATCTCACTCAGTTAACCACCTGACCAAAACCCTAATTGACTCACCAAACCCTAACTAAAGTTGGAGTACAATAAATGACTAAATCTCAACTGAAGGAGATCAAACACATGTCATAGCAATCCAATCATCAAGTGCTAGTACTGCATGACTCCAATAAACCCCGATGAGGTTAACTGAAGCTGAACTGACCATCAGAAGTTGGTGAAGGTGCCTTTTTCACTCCAGTTCATTAAAATAATAATAAATAATCATTAAATAATATATTTAATGAGTGGAGGCACCTTAACTGACTATAACTGATTGGTTGAACTGAAAGTAACCACTAGTTAGCAATTAGGTGCATGAATGTCACACAGATCACCCCTGGAGTGCTCCAGTTATCCTCCTTGACTATAGGAGAAGGCTAAGTTAGCCTCCTTGACTGTAGGTAGGCATGGGAGTGACTGGGATGATGGTAATTAATGCTCCACTAATGTCAATTAAACTTAGGATAGTGGTTTAACTAGGCCAATTTGACCGAAGGAGTGAGTATGAAGGTAAATGTCTCCAACACTCCCCCTTAAGCTATACTCAGGAAGAGTTAGAAAACATAGATGCATAAAATGCTAGGGCCCTGGCAACAAAGGCCATAGGTCACCCTGTACAATAAAGCAAATGAAACAATGCTCAAAACAAACTAAGTGAGGAAAAGAGGGAAAACCCAGTGGGAAAAAACCCCCCCTCAAGCTGAACACTGAAAGTAGTTTGGATCACCCTGATGAACTCACCCCCAATAGTCAACAGAGGTAAGTGAACTTCTTTTCTGAAAATCTCTTAGTGAAGATGTCTACAATCTGCTCATCAGTCAGGAAGTATTGCAGAATGATAGTCCTGTCATGCACTAGCTCCCTGATGTAGTGCATGTGAATTTCTACATGTTTGGTCCTCTGCCTGGTAAATGGATCTATGGATATCTTAATAGCACTTTGGTTTTCACATAAGAGAATAGTGTACAAAGTACTACCAAGATCAAACTCTAAAAGAATGCCTTGCAACCAAACTACTTGGATGCAAGCATTCACCTCTCCTCGATACTCGGCCTCTGCTGAAGATAGTGCTATGGCAGCCTGATTTTTGCTTGACCAGAAAATAGGGCCACCAAAAAACATGAATACATATCCAGAATTTGAATTTTGATCAATAGAATCACCTACCCAATTGGAATCTGTGTATCCAACCAGCTCTAGCTCGGAGTCTGCAGCATAGTGAATGTCGTAGGTCCTGGTTCACTAAATGTACTGGAGGATCCTTTTGGCTGCCTTCCAATGAAGATCATGAGGCTTTTGCATGTATATTGATACATCATTCATGGCATAACAAATATCAGGCCTAGAATGTTTCAAGTACAACAAGCTACCAATCAGCTGTCGATAGATAGTGCAGTCCATGGGAGGTGTGCTTTTTCCTTCTTCAAGGCTGATCCCTCAAAGGAAAGGGAATGGTGTAGGCCTACATTCAGCCATGTTAAACTTGACTAATAGGTCTGAAATGTATTTTGACTAAGTGACCATAATCCCATCAGAATGTTGCTCGATTTCGAGCCCCAAAAATTGTTTTAGAAGCCCCAAATCACTCATTTCAAAGGCATTGTGGAGAGCAGTTTTGATGGCTGGAATGGAGGAAATTGTGCTACTTGTGATCAGTAAGTCATCAACATATAAAACAATAATAATAATATGACCATCATGCTGCTTTAAATACACATTTGGATCTGATCTACATCTCTGAAAATTTTGCGAGAGAAGGAAGGCATCCATCTTGGAATACCACTCTCTTGGGGCCTGTTTTAACCCGTATAGTGACTTCTTTAGCTTGCAAAACAAAGATGGATCAGTGATATAGCCCTCATTCTGCTTCATGTATATCTCTTCATGAAGATCTCCATGTAGAAATTCTGAATTAACATCCATGTGATGCACCTCCTAGTGGTTGGATGCGGAAATAGCCAAAACAAGGCGGATGGAGTCCATTTTTGCAACCGGTGCAAAGGTCTCATGGTAGTCCACTCCTTGGACCTGAGAGAAACCTTTTGCTACTAGCCTTGCCTTATATTTTTATGTTCTTCCATCAGAATCAACCTTTTTCCAAAACACCCACTTGCATTGAACCAATTTCCTTCCCGGAGGAAGAGAAACTAGCTCCCAAGTAGTGTTTTTCTGAAGAGAATTCATCTCTTCATCCATGGAAACTTGCCATCTCAGATCCTTCCGAGAATGGTAGTATGATTTTGGATCTGAACTAATCATCAAATAGCAATTTTTGGACAGAAAAATATCAGAACAAGAGAGTGCAATACCTGCTCTTTGGAAATCAGACCGGGTTCTCCTTGGATCATCAGAATTTCCAATGTTGTCTCCTACGAAGGAGAGTGTCTGTCGGGCCCATGTAGGAAGATGATTCTTCACTTTAGGTTCTTATTAAGTATCTGATGTTTGCTTCACACTGATATCAGAAATAAGAGGATCCAAATCAGGGTCATCATCCCTAATTTCATCATCCAAATATTTAGTGGAATAGGAAAGAATTTCAGCAGTTTTCTCCTCCACTAGTTCCACCTCCTGAAGAGGCTCATCGAACTTGACACTTCTCTCGATGATGATATGTTTGGTATTGATATCCAACAGCTTTAATCCTTTATATTTATCAGGATATCCAATAAACAGACATTCTATGCCCTGCGGTTGCAAAGCCCTTCTTTTATCAAGCAGAATCCGAGCCCATGCAGTGGACCCAAATACCCGTAGGTTCGACACATCTGGATTGTGTCCAAAGTATGCTTCAAAAGGAGTATTTCCTTTCACTGATGAATGTGGTACCCTGTTCTGAATGTATTCTGCAGCATGCATGGCTTCAGCCTACAAATTTGCAGCAAGCTTCTTTGACTCCAACATACAAGTGGTCATCTCTTTGAGAGACCGGTTCTTCCTTTCTACTACTCCGTTCTGCTGGGGAGTGTAAGGAATTGAATGTTGGACCTGAATACCACTTTGGGAGAAAATGGACAGCAAATCATTACTGACATACTCCCCTCCATTATCAGATCTCAATATCTTGATCTTAAGCCCAGAGGCATTTTCGATCAAAGCCTTCAATTCAGAAAATTTCTCACATACTTCTGATTTCTTTTTGAGAAAGAAAACCCATGTATACCTTGAAAAATCATCAATAAAGGTAAGGAGGAACCTTTATCCATTCATGGATGTGACAGGAATTGGACCACTGATATCAGAATGTATCAGTCCCAATATGCTTGTAGCTCGGTTTGCCTTCCCCCGATCGAACTTGTGCTCAGGGTGCTTTCCAATCACACAGCCCTTCCAGACTCCCGTGGTTGCCTTGATAACCGAGAGGCCTTCAACCATGGAATTTTTCTGTATTTGCTGAAAATATTTGAAATTAAGATGGCCAAACCTTTCATGCCACAACCTACTAACCTCATTTCCATGATTTAGCAAAGCGGTGGGCTTTTCATCCGCAACAAAGTGAGAGAACTCATAGGCTTTTGCATGATGATTTGCATGGCCTTTTGCAATGAGTTTCCCGGATGCAATTTCTATTAAGTCAACATAATTTGGGATGAAAGAGACCCTGTTAGACATTCCTATATGTGTCATTTGATAGACACTAAGGATATTTGCTGCTAGAGATGGTACATACAAAACATTAGAAAAAAAACCATTTTCTAGATTTACACTACCTTGTCCTTTGGAAATGATGGTGGAGTCATCTCCCAAGTGGATGGGAATGGCTTTGCTGGTCTCCAAGGATGAAAAAGAGTCTTCTTCAGTCATCATGTGATTCGAAGCACCACTCTCAATCAGTAGTGATTTGGACTTCGAAGTGCTTGCCATGAGGGCATGACCTTTCTCATGCTGTGGTTCCCGATCTTGGTGATCTCTCCTCCAAAAGCTCTCTGGAAGATTGATGTGTTTCCTCTCAAGGAGAGAGATGGATTCATCAAGATTTTTATTCATGTAGACATGTTCAGGATGAAAACCCTTCCCGCAGTAAGAACACCTGACTCTTTCTTTCCCATTGTGCCCTTTTCCTTTGTTCTTCCTTGAACCGGAAGATTCATCATGCTGCTGATTTTCAAGTCTAGGCTTTGGAGCATCAAATTTAGTTTTCTGATTTTTCTGCTGCTTTCCTTTACCCTTCACATCTTTGGGCCCCATGACATGGAGGGCTTGATCATGGGAAGATCGGATGATCCCCATCTGGACAATCTTGTCATGTTCACTAGTTAGGGACTCAATGAAGGCATCGAGTGTAGGAATCTTCCATTTAGGGGTTGTGAGCTTCCCCGCACGGAATGTAGAAACAAAAACTGAATAATCAGCCCCATGTTTGGAGAGGATGGCTAGGATGAGCTGATCATCTTCCTTCTCCACTTTGCATTGCTTTAAGAGAAAACCTGTATGCTTGAACTTTGTAAAGAAATCATTCAGAGTCTCGAAATTGGAAGGTTGGAAAGACATGAGTTCATTTTTGAGTTGATAAACTCTCATGTCATCATGCTTTCCATACAGAGATTCCAATTTGTCCCATATTTATTTTGGTGTATTCAGATCCGTAAGATGGAAGAGAAGATCATCGGAAATAGAGAGGCATAAGAAACCGAAGGCTTCATCCTTCTTGTTCAAGAATATTGATTTTTCTATGGTGGATCCAGGCTCAGGTTAAGTGTCCATGGTGACTCTATGGAGTCCATTGCCTTTTAGCTGATGCTCCATTTTGAGTTTCCATTTGTGAAAATTGTATGGAGTCAACAGAGGTACCGAGGAGGCCATCTCGATTTGCTTGTAGCGAATGCTTCACCTGTAGAAACCTGAAAATCAAAACATAAGGGGCAAAATAAGGTCGATTTGAGCTATTGCTCACATTTCATGGAGAAATCTGTCAAAAATCTTGTTCTTGAGAGATTGATCTTTGTCCCATCATAGGCTCTGATACCATATTAATTCTTGCACATGATCTAGGAACTAGGAATCAAAATCATCAAAGAATTATTAACAAATACTCATGAATTGGAAATAACTGGAACCAAAATAGGTTTCCTCTCTGTATATTATATAAACAATAAAGGATAACAATTTCCATGCATAGAAATAGCTTAACTCCATGAAGAATTCGAATACCTAAGGGACAATTCGAATTCAGTGAGTGATTCTAGGTTAACTGACTCTTTGTCATGCAATCTCACTCAGTTAACCACTTGACCAAAACCCTAATTGACTCACCAAACCATAACTGAAGTTGGAGTGCAATAAACGACTGAATCTCAACTGAAGGAGATCAAACACATGTCATAGCAATCCAATCATCAAGTGCTAGTACTGCATGACTCCAATAAACCCTGATGAGGTTAACTGAAGCTGAACTGACCATCAGAAGATGGTGAAGGCACATTTTTCACTCTAGTTCATTAAAATAATAATAAATAATCATTAAATAATATATTTAATGAATGGAGGTGCCTTAACTGACTTTAACTGATTGGTTGAACTGAAAGTAACCACCAGTTAGCAATTAGGTGCATGAATGTCACACAGATCACCCCTGGAGTGCTCCAGTTAGCCTCCTTGACTATAGGAGAAGGCTAATTTAGCCTCCTTGACTGCAGGTAGGCGTGGGAGTGACTGGGATGATGGTAATTAATGCTCCACTGATGTCAATTAAACTTAGGATAGTGGTTTAACTAGGCCAATTTGACCGAAGGAGTGAGTATGAAGGTAAATGTCTCCAACATGGAGGATTTCCAATTATCCCTAAATTGCCTAGAAGAGAGTATAAAAAGAAATATAGTCCTATAGTAGAAGATTCAGTGTTGGTTGGAGACTGGGAAGAACTTGTAGAGACAGCTTTATAGGAAGTTGATTTTCCTTTGAACCAGAAAGGTCCAGATACCCCTTATAGTTCTCCTTCTCACACTCCTATTGGTTCACCCCCTCACTCTCCAACCCAACTCATGGCCAGTGTAAATGCCAATCAACCACCCAACCCACCGAATCCACCACCTGCATGGAGAGCCAGATCGCCTTTAAACCTGACCCCTCCATTACATGATTTACCTCAATCCTTTGAAAAGATGCTTCCTAAATTCGACCCCAATGAGAAGATACTAGTAGATGATCACCTGTAGAGTTTTTACTTGGTGATAGAAGGATTGAGGGCTGGGGAGCATGAGGATGTAGTGTGCCGACTGTTCCCGCATACCCTTAAAGGAGCTGCAGCTTCATGGTATTTTGGGTTTCCTGCTAACTCTATCCCTGATTGGAATACCTTCGAGAGGATTTTTAGAAGTAAGTATGCAACTCAAAAGACTCATGCTGCCCTCATGAAAGGACTATGTGCATTGAAGAAAGAGAAAAATGAGAAGGTGCACAGTTTCACTCAAATATTTGCAGCATACATCAAGAATTTTTTTGATGTTGACAAACCTTCAGACAAGGTCTTGATTGAGTATTATTCCTCAGCATTAGGCCCTAATTTGGCCATGTTTTCCAAAGTTAGGGCCAAGCCTACTTTGGCAGAAACCTATGAAGAGGCAGAAGTAGTGGAGGCTGAAAGAGAAAGTATTGAAGATCATCCCGAACAGTCAGGGGAGAAAGGTGGGGGAAGGAAAGCCTTATTGTTCACTAAGCCTAAAGAAGAAAAATCACTAGATCTTGAAAATATGGCCAAAATGATGCAGAAGCTTTCCAACAAAATCATAGACTTGGATAAAGAGAAGGAAACAAAAAAGTTTTATAAGCCATATTATAAGAAAAGAGAAGATAAGGATCATTCTCAAACCCCTCCACACAATACAGCATCTATGAATCTGACAGAGGTAGGAATGGACAATTTCTACACTTTCCACCAACAGCCACATTCTGAAAAGAATTGTCCTCAATGGATAAACTCTATGACGCTGGTCATGAATCAACTGTTAGATTCTATATTAATAGAAGAGGGAGATGAAGAAAGAATAGAGAATTTTGCTTCTACTTCTACTAAAGAACAGGAAGAGTAAACCATGGCTTTGTAGAATTCTATCTCGTTATTTGATGCTGAAGAGAAAAAGACTCAGAGGTACAAGGACGTCATGGAGGCCAATGTAACAACAAGGAGCCAAGGGACAGTTAAATAAGACATTCTTATACTCCCAAAGATCAAGAGGCTGCAGAGAAATGTTAAGAAGAAATTTCAAAATAAATCCTTGGCTGATAAAATTCTAGAATTCACTATTACCAGCCAAAATCCTAGACAGAATGATACAATGGCCAAGCCAAATGAAGATAAGGAGAATGCTGATAGACCTCATCCCACTGAACAGTAGATGGATTATGACATCGTGGAGGATTTAAAGAAGATAAAAGCGAATGTTCCACTATTCGAGATGTGTAAAGTGCCGCAGCAAAAATAAAGATTGTTGAGAGCCCTTGAAGCATCAGATGAGAGGATGCCCAGTAATAATCAACCAGAAGGAGAAGAAGATATTGGAGAAACCAACAGTGGAGGTAAGACCAAGCACAAGCATCCATCGTTCCTCCTTACTTTTGAAATCTTTAACTACAATGTACACAATTGTTTGGTAGACTCAGGGGCAACTGTTAATGTCATGCCGATATCAGTTTGTAAAAAGATCGATGTGCAGCCTAAGCCATCCTCGTGGAGAGTTGTTTAGTTGGATAGGACCGATGTAAAGGTAATTGGTGAGATGGAAGATGTCCTAATCTGTCTGGCATCAAATGATAAAGTATTCCAATTCATTAATATCGTGGTGGCTGATATACTAGATGCTTACGGTCTTGTCCTGAGTAAAGATTGGTCGTCCAAACTTAATGGATATTTCACCTCTGATTGGTCACATCTGTGGCTACCATACAAAGGAAGTCTGAACCAGATCAAGATTTTAAGGGAGCCTCACATGAAGTACAATGTCACTCGACTTGAGGAGAAGAATGAACCTGTGGATTCTATATTGGGAAAGTATTTTATTGAGTTAGAACCAATTAATTACCAAGCAGAAGAAGCCAGCAACACATCAGACACCCAGCCTAATCTCCTTCGATTCTCACAGGCTGATGAAATTGACTGTAAAATAGTAGATTTAGCTGTAGGAATAGATTCGCATGTAGTAGTTAGTGATTTTTGGACTTTATTTTTTGATGGCTCTAAGACATTAGAAGGGCCAGGGGTCGGCTGTTTCCTGATCGATCCTCAAAAGAATAAACACTTTCTTGCATGTAGATTAGAATCTGAATGTACAAATAATACAGCTGAGTATGAAGCACTGGTGCAGGGCTTAAAGAAAGCAATTGAATTAAAGGTAAGTAATTTAAAAGTCTATGGAGATTCAGAAATAATTGTAAAGTAAATCAGAAATCAAATACATTGTGTTTCTCCTCACTTAAAGGCTTACCAAAATGAGGTATGGGACCTATTGAAATGTTTTAATGCATTCAATATTATTTCAATTCCAAGACTGAAAAACGCAGCAGATGACTTATTAGCCACTTCGACCGCTAGGCTTGTACCCACAAATAATCGATGTACTGTTGAATTTCTTTTCAGGTCCTCAGTATTTGATATGATTACCAACCTGTGAGTGTTTGATGATGACCAGCAGATTATAGAATGTTTAACGAATGACAAGGTATTCAAAGGAGCAATTATAAATGATGAAGAACATCAGGCCAAGATGAAGTATGACAATTTCATCCCTAAAGGAGTCAGAACGTTAGAAATAATGTTTGACTTAAATGAAGAGTTCAAAAGACCAGCCAACATGAAAATGCATAGCTCATCTCTATAGTTCGAGCTGATAAATTTAGGGACTGAGGCAAGTCCTAAATTTGTGAATCTTGGCAAATGTTGTTCACCATCATAAAGGGATAAGTTCGCCAGTCTGTTCAAACAATATAAAGATGTCTTTGCCTGGACGTACGAAGATTTAAAAAAATACGATACCAGCATCATCAAGCACATTGTTCCCATCAAAGATGGAGTCAAGCCGTATCAGCAGCCTTTGAGAAAAATGCATCCAAAGCTGGAACCACTGATTCAAAGTGAAGCGAAGAAATTATTGGATGCTAGAATCATTTTTAAAGTCAGACACTCTGAGTGGGTATCAAATCTGGTACCAGTTAGAAAAAAATCTGGAGAGATCAGATTATACGTTGATTTCAGAAATCTGAACCGAGCTTCTGATAAAGATAATTACTCGGTTCCACCCATGGAGCAATTGCTCCAAATGGTCTCAGGTTCAAGACCAAATGGGGAACCTTTTCCTACAGAAGGATGCCCTTTGGGATTATAAATGCAGGAGCAACATTTCAGAGAGCTATGGACATAGCTTTTCGTGGATTGATCAGCCACAGCATTGTAGTGTACCTTGACGATATTACGATATTCTCAAAAAAAAGAGGAGAGAACGCATTTCACTTAAGGAATATTTTTGAACGCTGTCGAAAGTATGGCATCTCACTCAATCCTAAGAAATGTGTGTTCGCTGTCACAGAAGGAAAGTTGTTGGGTCACATAGTGTCAAAGCAAAGGGATCTCAATTGATCTGGAAAGAATTAAGGCTATTGAACAAATCCCCTTGCCCCATAATAAAAAGGGGATGCAATCATTCATGGGAACCATAAATTTCATACGAAGGTTTGTGCCTGATTTTGCTCAGACTGTTAAGCCGCTACAGCAGATGGTCAAGCATAATGCACAATTCAAGTGGAATGAAATTGAGAAGAACGCATTTAGCAAAACTAAAACTATCGTTGCACACGCACCCTCCTTGAAAAGCCCATACTTCGATAAAGACTTTATCCTATATACATTTGCATCCAATGATTCACTAGCAGCTGTGCTTACGCAAAAAGAAGAGGGGGGGGATGAATTCCCAATATCTTTCATGAGCACTGGTCTGCAAGGGGCCGAGTTAAATTTCCTGTCAATTGATAAATAGGCTTACGCAGTATTCAAGTCCGTGAAGAAATTCAAGCCTTATATTTTAAAAAATTGAACCAAGGTGATCGTCCCCTACCCAGCTGTAAGGTCCCTTCTCATACAGAAAGAGTTAGGAGAAAGAAGGGGCAACTGGGTAACAGCTCTTCAAGAGTATGACTTTGAATTCAAGCTAGCCTCTATAGTTAAAGGTCAAGGGTTGTGCAAATTGATGACTAAAAGTGGAAAAAATGAAGAGCACGCTTGGGAGGATGAGGCCAAATTACATTTAATGGAGGTATGTCCTTTGTTTACAACTCCCGAGTCGTGGTATAGAGACCTTGTGCATTACCTGCAGTCAAGGCTGTTGCCAGAACATTGGAATTCCAATCAAAGAAGAGCATTGCATCTTAAATCGGTCTCCTATCAACTTGTTGAAGGAGTATTATTCATAAAAAATTATGACGGAGTTCTTCTCAGATGCTTAGAAAAAGAAGATGCGAAGAAAGTAATGTCAGAATTACATGAAGGTCCTGCTGGGGGACATTATTCAGGAGATACTATAGCCCACAAAGTCCTCAAGGCAGGTTACTATTGGCCTACGCTATTCAAAGATGCACACGCACATGTCAAGAAGTGTGATATTTGCCAAAGGTGTGGTGGGAGACAACCAAAAGCAGCAGTGCCCCTAAAGCCTATGATGATCGTGGAACCATTCGAGCAATGGGGGTTGGATATCATTGGAGAAATAAAACCGAATTCCTCCTTACAACAAAAATACATTCTGACCACGACTTATTATTTCACTCGCTGATTCGAAGCTATCCCACTATGCAAGATAAATGAAGATGAGGTCATCAGCTTCCTGCAAGATCATATCATGACCAGGTTTGGAGTTCCAATTTCGTTAGTTTTTGATAATTCTAAATACTTTTTGTCAATTAAATTAACTGCTTTTGCTCATGATAAAGGGATAAAATTGCATTATTCTGCTAACTACTATCCATAAGGGAATGGCCTAGCTGAATCCTCTAATAAAAATCTGATTAGAATCCTAAAGAAGACTGTAATAGAAAACCAGAGGAGTTTGCACTCAGCACTACCAAACACCCTTTGGGCTAATAGAGTCACCCCCAAGTCTATGATACGAGTGTCACCTTATACCCTTGTGTATTGTAAAGAAGCCATTCTTCCCCCCAACATCATGCTACCGTATTCTATTTTAGCTCAAAAGTCTAGTGGGTCGGAGAATGAAGTTTTACAAATGAGGATAAGCAATCTGTTGAAAGCAGAAGAGGCTAGGTCCAAATCCAGAGAACGTTTTAAGCAACAACAGGAGGTCGTAAAAATATGGTTTGACAAACATAAAGCTAGAACAAAAGAATTTGAAGTGGGAGACTTAGTTCTCAAATGGGATCATCCCCATGCTGAGAAGGGAAAGCATACTAAATTCCAGCAGTTGTGGGTAGGCCCTTTTCAGGTCGCAGCGAAGCTTGGTCCATCTATGTATAAGTTGCGAGATTTACAGGGTTGGGAAGAGAACTTGCCAATAAATGGTTTGGTTCTCAAGCCTGATTTTTCTTGAGTTTCTTTGAGTTCTTCTGTCTTCTATATAAAATTTGTTTGGCTATCTTTTGAGTCATGTTTTTCAATTAGTTTGAGTTTGAGTTTCTTAATTTCAATAAAGGGAATGAAATTGTGGTTGTATGGGGACATCGAAGTTTTCGGGAATGATGAACATGTTTGAGTATCAGACTGTGTGTTGCTGTTTGAATTTCTTCCAGTTTAGCATTTTTCTAGAATAACTCTGTGTGCGTTGAAGTCCTGCTTAACCCCTGTAAAATAAACCAGTTTCAAAGAGTCTGGAATACTATGTTGAGGCTCCATCCACTTCACACTTAAAATGTTCTAAGGGGCGACAACAGAGGACCCATGGAAAGGAGCAAGGTGAACAGTATATTAAATATAAATGATCCCATGCTAAGAAATGAATGCCAAAAGGAAAATAAGAGTCAAAACTCCTATGGAAGCATCATACATCAAAGCAAATGCTGAATCATAATTACTAAATTGCCGAAATTTCCTCTCCGTCCGTGAGCTGAAACATGAAATACACCATTCACACAAAAGGACACTATGGGATAGAGGAACCTGAATGAAAATTTAGAAAGAAAGGCATACAGGAGGACTCATATGAAAAGGGACAAAAGTCCAAGAGCACAAAAAGTGCCAAAGTGGCATGGGAATGCGGAACAAATGAATACTCTTGTTTATCATATGCTACGATCTTGTGGTGTTTGAACTGTCAGCTACCTGAAAACAAAATTAATAATGAAACTCATCTTTCGGCCTCAACAGAGTTATCTGGACTCAACAATCTTGGTTTACACTCTCCCGAATCGGACTATCATCAATGATTAAAGGTACACACTTTTGTCATTTGAGAAATCCATATGGCTGGAAGAATTCAATAGATGCATTTGTTGTTAAACAGTCTGTCACTCAAGGAATAATCACCCAGAGATCTAGGTTCACCAGGTGATCGCCAATTGTTGCGGCTGCAACTGTTCTCCCCAAATTTCTTAAATTTTGGTCCCCTCCTCATAGTTTAGAGTTGTTTCAATCGTTGGATCCTTGAATCGTTGGTCGTGCTTTATTTTGAGTGATTTTGAAGACTGGTTTCCATCCTGCTTTCAGCATTTCCTGTGTATTATTTTTATGGTTGGTCGCAGATGTGAGTTTGGTATGCCTAGCCAGGGGTAAATTGATTTTTGTCTTTGAAGGTCCACTACTTCGGAAGCAAGCAGGTTTTAACCATTGCTAGTTAAAAAGTTTGACGCACTTAAATTTTCCTGTTAGACGGGCATCATATTATGTTAATTCGGTGGCTGATAATTTGTTTCCCTTCCGCCGTTGCAGCTCCCAAATCAATTAACCATACGAAACATAAAGAGCTCTGACTACCGATGTGTGTTAAACTTTCAGTTGCATGTCCAAAACTTGTTCTCTTCCGTCGTTGCGGCTGGGAAAGTCCTTTGTCTTCCTAAGTCAAAGTCCTCCGATCTCCGATTAAGCTTTTCCCGCCCGCATCGCTTATCTCTAACCTTTTCTCTTCCGTCGTTGCGGCTCCCAAAGTGGTTAGGCCTCCGAAGTATAAAGCGATCCGATCTCCGATGTGCTTTGCGTGGTTGTATCCATTTCTTCTTCCACCGTTGCGGCTAGGAAATCTGTTTGTCTTTCGACGTTAGTACCTTCCGACTGCCGATCGAGGGTTTTGCCGCCCGCGTTTCTCCTGACTTTGGTAAGGTTTCCTCTCCGTTGTTGCGGCTGGGAAAGCCATTTGGATTTCAATGTCCAAACCTTGGAGGATCCCAATTGAGAAGATTACCACTTTTCGGTCGCTTGTCCGTAGCCTTGTTGTTTATGCCGTTGTGGCTGCAGTGGGACTTTTAGCTTCCGATGCTATTGTTCTAAGTGTCTGATGAGTTCTGATTTCTTGTCAAAGTAGTGGTGCCAGTGTTCTCCTTGTGGTGGTAATGCAGTGCATGACCTTCTCAATGCTTAGTCGTTTGCTGATATCATGTGAATGCGTTTCCAATGAATGATGCTAGTCGTTTGAACGCAGGTGGGTTACAAAAATTGGTCAAACTACTACGACGCGAAGGGATATGGGCTGCAATAGGAACAAACGAAGGAAAATACAAATGAATAGCAATAGGGATGGAGACCTGAAAGGTATGTCAGTTACCCCGCCGACCATGAGCACGTGCAGAAAGGATAAAAAAGGAGGTTCTGAAACGTTGGAGAGACTGGAAAGCCACAAGTTTGGAGGGAGCCCAAATGGCTTGTTGTTGTAGTTTAAATATTGTAAAGTTAAAACTTAGAAAGGAAATTTTCCCTAGAAAAACTTGTAAACCATTTGCTTGTAAGAGGAACTATTTCATTTTACAATTAGAAACTGCAACTTTTTCCTGTTGGAAAAAGCTAAATGTGGAATGTATCAATGCGATTAAATGAGCAATGTTGAAGAGGAACTAGTTCGTTTTCAGTTGTGTTTCATTAACTATGAGGGCATTCTAACTGCCTAAACCTATGTTCTTGTTGAATGTCTTTCAGTACATTTTTTGATGTTTTCCACTGTGAGTAATAAATGTTGTTCATAAAACAATTGGCTATCTGTAAGTGTTCATGTGTCTTGAGAGAAGTATAAGCTATTTGTAATTATTCATAATGCATGTGCAAATTATATTACTCGCCAATGAATGATAATCCTGCTCCCTAGGGATAGTTTAGGTAGTTAGTTTATTTGCTTGTTGTATGCGATTTGGATGCTTGTGAGCCTTAAGACGAGAGGTAAGAACCTACGCATCACATTGTGACTGCTTCTCGTATCTTTATCACCCTGCATTGTTAATTAGGCACTTGCATTTCATAATTTAAGTCAAAGCACAAAACTCGGTGGACCGAGCCGTAACCGGTGAAGCCCTTTGTTTATACTTGACCTACGGTATCCGGACTGTAAACCGGACGGATTCCCTATACCAAATAGTCAGTGGGCTATTTGGGAACATTGATTGGGGAGAATCCCTTACTGTTGTTGCCTGCAAATTTCTGGGCCTCAACAGGTCAGTTCGATGGAAAATTCTAGGTATCATTTCGGAGGTAATACGAGGATTTCCTTGGGAAAAAGATCCTTGAATTCTTCAAGAACGGGGAAATATTCTATGCATTGTTCTCTATAAGACTCTACATCTCGTATTTTCATCGCAAATAACTTGCAACCCTTCCTAACACACTTCTTCACTTGTAAGGTAGAGATTTGTCTTACAGAAACTTTTTTTGCGATGCCTTTAACCTTCATTTGGTTCCCTTGGCTATCAGTACACAAGATAGAATTTTGTAGACAATTGAGAATGATTGTGGTGTTGTTCCAACTAGTCCATGCCAATAATAATATCGTACGATCCTAAAGGTAGGATGTTCATGTTTACATTAGTAAGGAAACCATTTAGGTTTACTTAACATTCTTTAAAAATTTATGAAACCTTCCATTTCGTACCGGTGGCTAACTATACTAGCCAAGGTTTAACATGCTTTACTTTCCCTAACTTGCATAAATCAACAATGTTATATGAAACATAGCTTCAGCAAGCACTGGGATCAATAAGTATTGAAATCAAGGTGTTCAAGATCTTACCTTCGATCTCGATTATTGTAGCTTGATGGTCTTCCTTTCAGCCATCTTATGATGCATAGATTCGTGGGGTTCCCACTGTATCCTCAATGATAGGTTCTTCTTCTAGGCTATGTAAGAATCCATTGTTCTTTTTCTTAAAATCTCGGGCATAATGCAGCCCATTGCACTTCTAGCACTTGATCGCTAAAGGGGTAGCATTGGCTCCACTCGCCACATGCTTATTACCATTAGGAGCTGGTAAATAAGGATTTGTACTAGTTTTGTTGAAGTTCTTGTTCGCTTGAAAGCTGTTATTTTGCGTTCAATAAGGCTATGGGCTTGAACCAGGCTTGCGGTTATAAGAAAAGTTTCTATACTTTTCTCTGTTTCGGTTCTGGTTTTCTTTTCATAACTTCCAATTCTCATAACAGAGTCGGGCCTTATGTAGTGTAGTATCCATATTCTTTGGCATGTCAAATTCAATCCTATCCCAAAAACTATGAGGAATACATCCTACGAACTGTTGGATCTTCACCTTCTCTTCTTTGACATATGGTACATAATGCAACAAATCTAGAATTTTTTTTGTAAATGCGTCCATAGTCATGGACCCCATGTGCATTTCATGGCACTACTTTACCTTGCGGTCAAAGAACCTTTCTGACCTATATTTTTCTTGGAAAATATTTCAAATTTTTTCCCATCCTATTTCTCGCAGCTCGTCTTTCGTGGTGTGCTTTAAATCTCTCCACCATCTTGTTTCCTTGCCATCTAGGTTGTAGATGGAAAGCCTAGCTTGCATCACACTTGAATAGTTATGAACCTAGAAATAATTACTCATTCCCAACAACCATTCTAAATCCTTTTCTCCCATATTTACTTCACCTTCATAGGTCGGGGCTCTTATTTTCTGAAATCCCCCCTGAAGACTGTCATCATGTATTTGCCTCTTTCTCCATGTAGAAAGTGAGTCATCACTAGTAGGACTGTGATGATCTCTTTTAGTTGCTTTAGGTGTATTTTTTTTTTTGCTTCTCTTGGGATGCTAGCCCTCTCATGGTACGGTTCTCTTTTGGATCTACTAGTTGACTAGGTAGGTTTAACTTGCGGGATCCCTCTCGTCATGTTATGCAATAATGCTTTATTTATAGCTTGCTATTCCTTTCTTTCATTTGTACTGTCTTCTCTGAAACTTTTCAGTTCAACTTAAAGACTGTACAAAGTTTTCAACACATCATAGTTTAGCTTGACTACCAAATTCACTTTCGAAGTGGGGGTGGTCATTTCTTCCTGTCGGTTGTTTTCTTCGTCAGTATTCATAAACTAAACAACGTTGTAAAAATTTTCTTGAAAAAAAAAAATTAATAGCAACAAAAATTTATTTTAGTAACAAAATTAGTTATCATACTTTATTTTCTCTGTGTGAATGCCTGGTGCACCCATAAGTCTCTCAATATTGAAACTGGGCTTTGATACCACTTGTAATGTCCCCAAAAATTAAAATTAAAATTAAAATGATAGGCGAGTAAAAACTACCCAATGGGGACCATTATTACTCATGCATAATTACATGTGATATTTATACTTTTGATCTCTTTAGAAACTTCCCATACGGTCTTGTTAATCCCTTATCCATTTAGTGATTATTAGCTCATTTACTTCTTATCTCTTAATTATGTTATTTAAACTATAGATACATCTTAGTTATTATTGTCAGTGAATTTATGATTTGTATAGATCATTGTTTTGCTCCTGCATGTGTGTATTTTGTTTATTTAGTAAAAAACACTTAACTTTGTTGATGGGAACAAAGTGGTGGAGTGGAAAGACTCATCCCCCCATGATGATATGAGAGGTAATCTCCTTCATTGTTATGCAAGCTTACTTAGTTCATATGATCTAAGGAACCTTATTTATTGACTTACAGGTTACTCTTGCAACATCGGGATTATTGGTTACTTGAAGCAATTCATTTCCTAGTTATACTTCCAGTTCCGCCTTGCACTTTTATTATTGTTTCATTTTACGACTCAGGTAAGTAGTATGTTCCTTAATTATATTTCTTAGTTAATTAACCAGATTCTGTGAATTATCTTACTATCCTTACAATTATAATTATCTATCTCTTGGTTAATTATTTACTCTTCTCTTATTTCTATTTTGCAGGTCCACCTTGGTTACAAGTTTCAAGACTTAAGCTTGATCTTCCTAGTGAGGCCATCATGGAATAGTACATTTTCCATGATTCCTAAATACTACAAAACCTAGACTAAATACCTATGCACATACACTACCTATATGATCTAGCGAAGGGGCATGTAAGAACCTAAACTTTGATGCTAAGGGGATACATTGTAAACACTATACCATATTGTTAAGGTCTGCGCATACTATAAGGTTGGGAGACTATGGTATACATACCATGTCCTAAGTATTAATTATGTGCTGATATTTAAAGGGTGGTGAAACCATAGGATAAATGGTTTCACTCATGAATTTGTATGGTATGTAATATAACGTTGAACCATAAGCTATGGTGAGGTTTTATGGATGCGTTAATGGCCACCAACTGGTGCCACTAATGCCATTGGGGTTTGTGAACACAACTGGAAAAGGATTTGGGCATTTGTTATTTGCACATTATTTTGTTTTGGCATTGGGGTTTTGTGTGGCCACTCCACAGTTGGATAAGGGAGGTGACCTCCATCAATTTGTAGGTAAGCTGGACCAGACTCCATGTAAAATGTGTTGATTCGTTGTTTTCTACATGGCATGGTCATGCTTCTCATGTCATCATTGATTTATTTGCAGGTGGAAATGAAGGTGCTTCGAGGTTTGCACAAGGCTACGCTTTTGATTTGGGTTGCTACTTCACGGCCATGGTAAGCTTGCTAGCAATATTTACTTGCCTCCTTTCGTTTCTGGGCATTTCTGAGTTGGGGTTCTTTATAGGTTTGGGTTTATAGATGGAACTTCTCAACTCTACCTTCAAGGCTTATGATGTAGCTTGCTCTGGGTTTTTGGCTCTAGTTGGGAGGTTTGGCAATGGAGCCGTGGCTACACCATTACTTGTAATGGTGCTATAGCTCACAGCTTGCCATTTAAATTTTTTATTGCTGATTGTTTGTAAAAGAGTATTTGTGTCCTCTTAGGTAAATGCACTGGGCGTTGGCTTTTATGTGAAGACTATAATGTGTTTTGGTATGAAATTCTTATGATTTCATGCATCGTTTTTAATAGATTATAGTGTGTAAAATTTGGGATTGTGTAGTTACTGTAAATGATGCTTTTTAAAATGTTGACTTGCTGGGTTCGATTCATGGCTTCCATCCGGTGGTATTTACTTTGTGTATACTAGTGACAGTTTGGGTTTTGTAAGTATGCAAGTAATTCTATTTACACTGTTTGTAAATTATGTTGGGAAAGCTTCTAGAGCATTAGGGCGTTCTGCCATGGGATGCACCATTTTAGCAATGGTGTCGCAACCCATTGGCTTGCCACCGTAATCTCTGCATTAGCATTAAAAGGAGACTGTGTTTTAGACAGAGTTTTGAACTTTTGATTTTTGTAATGGCTCTCCCAATGACTGCGATGGCTTATCTGGCATTTTAATATGTAATTTGTATTTAAAAGATATGGACACAATAGCCAGGGTTGTGGAAAACCCACAATATCATTTGGTTATTGTAGTGTGATTGTGTGAAGATGGTTATGCTATTTGCTTAGTGTTTGTGTATAAAATGCTTATGGTTCATTATTAATGTGATGTGATGGTTGTGTGTATATTTATATGGGACCTTTAAACACTTTATGTTTTATAAAAGGATGACTGCAATAATAGGAATGTGGATTATAATGTTTGGGTTATGTAAATGGATGCGATTATTGAATAAGCGATTTGGACTGTGGAATTTATATAATAAGACAGAGGTTTGATATTGGACCACATCAATGGTCATGATGCCTTCTTTGTTGGTTAATTATGATTATTTTCATTTAATGGAATGTTATGATATTTCATTTGTACTTGTTGAGACAGACCTTGAAGGTATTTAATGAGCTGTTATCTTACATTTAGTTTTTGTCTGTACTTAGTTGGTTTAGTTTAGAATATTTAAATTCTGAAATTTAGTTTATAAATAAAATAAATAGTAAATTAATTATAGAACTATTTGAATACTATTATATATATGTATTTCTATATATATTTAACCTATACTTCTGAAGGAATTTTGAATTTAAAACAACCCTCTGCTGAAAAATGAAATATGTTAGTAGAGTAATGCAACCTATAGAACAACAATATGCTAACTGGTAACAAAACCTAGATATAGTACACAAAAAATAAGCATGGAAATAATACATAAATAAACTCAAAAGTACAAACCCTAGTAATGTACAACATATAATAAAAATTCTCTAGCCTATGATTAGTAAATTGCAAATACAAACCCTAGGCGATTGTTAACCATTAAAATTAATCATTAGGGTTATAAATTTCATTGCAGCCATTACTTAACATAAACAGTAATGAAATAGAATAGGCCTTTAAGGGTTTCATACTTGAATTTGAAGATTTGTCAATGGCTGCACCCGCACACTTAAATAACCAGCATTAACAATTCAATGCAGATCTGACCTCTGTTTGATGACCAAATCACTTGGGAACTACCACGTTCCACCCAACCATGACCCAGAACCATTCTTGGTTTAAATCCATATCCCCCCGAGTTGGAATCCAACATGCAAGTAGCTTAGAGATCCTAAGGTAGGGTTTCCTAACTGCTAATCACTTCTCAATCAATCCTCTTTTCCTTGCAGGAAAAGTTCTCGAATAAAACACCTGAGAGAAAAACATGAAGAATAATAATTCTCCTAGATGAAAATCAGAACCCCCAAGCCTTTGCTTGGCTTGATTCTTTATAGACATACTTTTCAGTCAAAGGGATACTTAAATCAAGAAATCCTTCATTTCTTGATTTAACCCTTTTTAATTTACTGGGGTAATTTTCAATTCTTAACCTAGGAAATTTTAACGCGTTCCTAGTTTGTCTTTCATAGATATTTCACTATTTATTAATCCTTTAACAATAAATAATAATTGGTGGAGCTTCTCTTCTTTCTTTATTCAATTATATAATTAATGATAATTAATTATTTATACATACTATGTATAAAATACATAGTATTAAAATACTTGTTAACATTTGTCTTCAGGCATCATGTATCACGATCCCTAGACTTAACAACATTTATTTATGAAGGTCAATTAGATAGATGGTTCAGGTCTATTGGGATAGGAATATCTAAACATCCTTGCATGTTGTATTTCCCTCATATAACGTGGTAGTTGTTCAGTACTTGATGAGAATATAGAAATTTGAAATTTCATTTAATATCTTAAAAATAAATATGATGAGGTCAATATTATTCTCGAGTCATTTTCACTCGGATGTGATTTTAATCTTTTCAGTAACCCCTAGCGCTTACCAGAGCCCATACTCAATGCTTATAATAGGGAGTTAGAAACATAGTGCAATTCCAAAGCTTTCGCTCAACACTAAATGCTAGGATGTACTTGTATGACACACCTAGGGACACAATGGCCAAGGATCCGATGCTCTAGAGCTTATGCTCAACATCAACATGGAATGCTCCAGATCTTATGCCCAACATTTCCAATTATATTTTCATGTGTTCCAGAGCTTTATTCTCAACACAGATGTAAGTACTCATGTGCTCTAGAGCCTCTCCCTCAACACAAAACATCTCATCGATCATGTGCTTCAGGGTCCAGGATCAACACCAACATTCCATCAATCATGTGCTTCAAGGTCCACACCCAACACAACCACCATATATACACATATCTCATCAATAATTGGCTTATGCCCAATATACAAAGAAAATTATCATGTTCATATGCAGTGGGGTCGTTGACTCAATATAAAAATAAATCATCAATGTAAACATCATGATCAATGGGCTCATGCGTATAAATGGTAGGTCCAAAATTCGGGATATTACAGAGTATGATTTCGAGCTCTGACATATTAAGGGAAAAGAAAATAAGGTCATTGATGCTCTAAGTAGAAATGCAAGGATGAACTTTGTAGCATCAATCAACACTTATAAAACATATTTAGAAGAATCGCTAGAGGAAGGAGTGAAATTGGATGAAATTTATTGGAAATTACAAGCTAAAGTGGCAGAAAATTTAACTCAAATTTTAAGTATAGGGTATATTCTAAATGAAAAAGGATTAATTCTTTATTACTATAGGTTGTATATACCTAATGTAGCTAAAATTAAGCTGCTAATTTTAAATGAAATTCATAAGACTCCTTACTCAAGACATTCTAGTTATCAGAAGACTATAACCATGTTATGTAAATATTATTTTTGGCCAAACATGAAGAATTAACTGGAAGAATACATTGCCAAGTGTTTTTAATGTCAACAGGTTAATACTGAACACTAGAATCAAGCTAGTTTACTACAGCCGTTACCCATCCCTGGCTGGAAATGGGAAATAATCAGTTTTGATTTTATTACAAGACTACCTAGAAATAAGAATCTGAATGATTCGACAATGGTAGTCGTCGATAAACTCAGTAAAGAAGCTCAATTTATACTAATAAAAACCACCTGCAAGGCTTCTAATGTTTCTTATATATTCATCAAACAAATATTTCATTTACATGTGATACCGAAAGTTATAATTCCAGATAGAGAACCTAATTTTTCAGGCAATTTATGGAAGTATTTATTTAAAGTCTTGAATACTACTTTAAATTTTAGTACATCTTTTCACCCCCATATGGATGGATAGACTAAAAAGGTGAATCAAGTATTGGAAGATATGCTTAGAATGTATGTTAGAGGATAACTAGTTAATTGGGAGGATTACTTACACCTGGTAGAGTTTGCGTATAACAATCACTACCAAGCTTCAACAAGATATATCCCATTTGAAATTCTATATGGAAGATAGTGCAATACCTCCATCTCATGGAGTAACCCAATTGACAGGTTAGTACTAGGACTAGAACTACTGAAGGAGATGGATTTAATTGTAAAACAGGTGCAAGTTAGCTTAAAAGTTGCACAAGATAGACAAAAAAGTCAAGCAGATCATAAACAAGCTTAGATAGAGTTCTATGGGTGAACATGTTTTTATAAAGGTAAGGCCTAAAAAGAGTTCTTTGAAGTTAGGAAGTTGTGCTAAGTTGGCACTCTAATAATGTGGGCCTTTTGAAATATTGTCCAGAATGGGTCATGTGGCATATCAAATGGCTTCACCACCAAATTTAAAGGTTCATAATGTTTTTCATATTTATGTATTAAAAAATATGTACATGATGCTGCTCATGTTATAAATTGGAATGATGTCTAGGTGGAACCTGAAGTAGATTTTCTGGTGGAATCAGATTGTATCCTTGAAAGGAGGGAGATCTTGCTTTGGAATTGCACCATTGGAAAGGTGAAGGTGCAATGGAAGCACCTTAGCCCAGAAGAAGCTACTTGGGAATTGGAGAGTCATATGAGGGAAGCATATCCAATTCTGTTCTGGGGAAACTTTGAGGACGATGAATAAAATAACATTGAGGATGATTTTATATTTAAGGGGGCATGTATGTCACATACCTCAAATTGCAAAAACATTTTATGTTTTAGGAGACATTATGTTTTAATTTTATTATAAATTTTGTAATCATTGACCAAGTGGCGTTAAGGATAATTGCATTTAATTATTGAATATTTTATTAATTAATAAATAAAAGATGAGACAAAAGCTTAAGGAGGCTGTTAAATGAGTGTTTACTGGTCACTTGGTGGAATAGGCTGGGTTGAGAGAATATTGACACTTGGTAGCATCCTCAAATTACTGCTAGCTATTGCAGGAGGAAGCTTCCCTATTTTTGTGGTCATGCTCCCCAAGAAAGTGGAACAAGAGCAGGTGGCTCATTAAGTGAAAACATACCCAAGAGACCTAGGCATGCTGATAAAACTACCCATTGAATTTAGCTGAGTTTGCTCGTTATTTACTTGTGAAATTTTTGAGTGAAATTAGGGCACAAGAAATTTGATGGAGGGGACAGACAGAAGTGTTTTAGTGGAAAGTGCTAAATTACTGGACTAGTGCAACGGTTTTGAGTTGAGTTCTTACTACTATAAGAAAAAATTAGTGTTTATTACTTTTTGGAGTTGGAGAGGTTTATAAACCTATTCTCTCACCGAGTTCATTCAACCAGGTGGACCAGTAGACAGGCTTGGGGTTCTAAGATTTGCTGCTCAACTTTCTTCAGTGGTTGGTTGGGAGGAACGGGCTCCTTAAGTTGTTGTCTCCTTTTCTATATAACCAGGTGCTATATGTTATTTTCAATTTTTCTATGGAAGTATAGAAATCTAGAATGTATAAATTTAGGATTTGATGCATCTATATGACTATTTTGTTTGTTAGTTAAATATTTTATTGATCTAATATTTATAAGTTATGTTTCTATTATGTATTACAATAAATTATTTAGGGTTAATGAAAGATTACTTATGGATAAAATACCTAATAGTATTTTTCCACACCTTCAAGAAGGTAGTACTCTAGTATAGTAGGTGAAGATAAGTCTAATGAGTAAATCAATTCAATAAGTGTGGGAATATAATTATTTACTTTAAACTGTTAAAATATTTATAAGAATGTTTAGCAAGAAATCCCTCTATTTTTAGAGGTTTCTTTCACTAGAATATATCCGTAAAAATTATAAATACAAACTTATAGAAAAGAATATTCATTAAAAGAAACTACATAGTATGTGGAACTGTTTCTTGTTAGCACACTAAACACATTGTATTTAAAGCTTAAACATAATATAGATACCTATAATTATTAACTATTATAGAAAGAGAAAATTAACATAAATAGGAACAACATACATTATTATAACAATATAATGAAATTGTAGAAACAATCCAAGTTTTATAAATAAGAAATGCATAGTTGCAATAATATTTGTAGAAATTCTAAAACCTTGATGGCATAAGGAATTTCATAAATAGGCTAAGGATCTAGAAACACAATTAACCTCATAGAGAATTGTAGAGAATTAGCATAAGGAGAAAATAACAAGAATTAATGAACACACATTAATGAATGATCAATAAATGATAATTGCTATTATTACATAGGTAATACATCCTTATAAAGGAAAAAAGGAGTTGCATGAAGACAACTCAAGCTAGATCATAAAGGAGGCTTACTAATTATGATAAACCCCATAGTTGACTACATCACTTTCCCAATCTACCATGAACCTTATGAATTAGCAATAGCATGTGCAAGTGATGATGAGTGAAGGAAGGACTTGTTAATCCTAGAATATGGAGAGAAAATAATGGAGGATGGGTTGGCAACAAAAGCTAGCAGTTTCCTAGTTGACTAGCTTTACCTTATCCATAAAAGCAGGATAAAGCAAAAAAAGCAGAATAAAGCAGAATCTACTGTAAAGCACAGTTACAAATTCTGAATGGCCATAAAGTGGTCAAGATCAACCTAGAATCAGAAATAAATCATTCCTAGGATATAGATGGCAAGTGTTGACTCTAATGTGCAAGTGGATTCCAACTATCTAAGCTAGTGGGTAGGAAATTAATCAAATAATAATTAATTATTTTATGACTGAGTTTATTATATTCCAACACCCACCTTTAAGCCTAATTTTATGATGATATTCTTGAACTAATCAGAAATATATATGCATATAGGGCCCAACAATAAATCTATGGTCACCCTTTTACAATTTATCTTGTCCAAAGAAATGAGGAAAGAGGAAAAACCTCAATGGGAAAATTCTCCCTCAAGAAAGGATGTGAAAATCAATACCAAAAATGTTAAACTGTTGGTGTTGCTGCTACTCCAAACTAAATGCTGACGTCTAGAGAAATATTCTTCTTGTGAAGAAGATAAATCTACTCACCTAGATCAAGGACAACTACAAGATGGAAAATAGGACCGTGTAGAACAACTAAAATCCAATGATGTGAAGGAAATATTGAAGGATGTTGAGACTTGTAATCAGCTCCAAGATGATGAGATGACTTGAAATTTGAACTAGTAGATATGAACTGAGCTCCATATAGGGGAAATAACTATCCAAGCAAATGTATAATGTCTCCATATTCATTTACACAAAGAGGATGTGTGGAAGTGATCTTGTAGGAACATTGAGAAGGAATAGGATCAAAGAGTGCGAATGAATGAGCTCCATGGGTTGATCTAGCTTCCAAATAATTCAAGAGATCACAAATAAGCACAACAGTAGACTCAAAGGAATTTACTAGTAAAGAATCCTCTACTGTAGAAGTATGAGAGGAGGAAAGATATTGATGTTCATAATCTTCAAGGAGGCTCTGAGAATGAGTGCCAAGAACAAAGGAGGTGTTGCAGAACCACATGGGATCAAGTATGGTAAGTGGCAAAACACTAGAAGGACTTGATTTGGCTAAGAAAACATCCTGGAAGTCGCTGGGTTGCACACCATCAAGAATAGAGGCATGCACAAAGTGTGAGAGGTTTGGCATATGGATCTTAGAATCCATGATAGAAGACATAGAGAACATTGAATGTGTGAGTGAATCATCAATAGCAATAGAAGCTCAATTAGTCACTTCTTTTTCATCTATAGAATCATAAGATGATGAATCAAGATCTTATACTTAAGGAGACACAAAAAAAGATGGCTCTTTAATATTTGCTTATTAATTGAAAGAGGAAGCATTCTAATCAAATAGAGTAGTAGCAACAGGAACTATATGAGAAACTTCTTATTCATCATCAACTTCATCAGATACTGTAGAGGCCAAGACATCTTGAGAGAGAGAAATCATCAAGGAGCTAGAGGCACTCTCCACATAGCTAGAAGTATCCTCATTGTCCTTTCCCAAAACTCTATCCAATGTTTTCTAGAGATCCTTTGGGTATTCAACAGAATCATTAAGGTAGCCCATGCATGGAAAGATAGCTGGACAAATAGTTCCAATTGATCTATCACAGTCATTCAACTAGTCACTTGGCTCTTCATAAGACTCTTCACCAGATCCAATAGATATCTCATAGATACCATGTAGAAATTCTAAAGCCTTGATGGCATAAGGAATTTCATCAACAGGCTAAGGATCTAGGCACACGATTAACCTCACATAGAATTGTAGAGAATTAGCATAATAAGAGAAGAAGAAGAATTAATGAACAAACATTAATGAATGATCCATAAATTATACTAGATATTATTACATAGGTAGTACATCCTTATAAAGGAAAAATGAGTTTCTAGAAGACAACTCAAGCTAGCTCATAAAGCAGGCTTACTAATTATGATAAATCCCATAGTTGACTAAAGCACTTTCCCAATCTACCAGGCACCTCACGAATTAGAAATAACACGTGTGAGTGATTATGAGTAAAGAAAATACCTACTAATCCTAGAATATGGAGATAAATTAATGGAGGATGGGTTGGCAACAAAAGCTTCTAATTTCCTAATTGACTAGCTTTACCCTATCAACAGAAAAGCAGGATAAAGCAGATAAAGAAGAATAAAGGAGAATCTGTTGTAAACTGTAGTTACCAATTCTAGATGGCCATAAAGTGGTCACGATCAAACCAGAATCAGAAATAAATCATTCCTAATATATAGATGGCAAGTGTTGACTCTAAGGTGCAAGTGGATGCCAACTATCTAAGGTAGTGGGTAGGAAATTAATCAAATAATTATTAATTATTTTATGAGTGGGTTTATTATATTCCAACACCCCCATTTAAGCCTGACTTTATGATGATATCCCTAAACTAATAAAAAAAAATATGGCTATAGGGCCTAGCAATAAATCTATGGTCACCCTTTTACAATTTATCTTGTCCAAAGAAATGAGGAAAGAGGAAAAACCTCAAGGGGAAAATCCTCCCTCAAGAAAGGACAAGAAAAAAATTACCAAAAAATGTTGAGCTGCTGGTGTTGTTCCTGCTCCAAATGAAATGTTGATGTCTAGAGGAATCTTCTTCTTGGGAAGAAGATAAATCTGCTCACCTAGATCAAGGATTGCTATAGGATGGGAACTAGGACCATGTAGAACAACTAAGATCCAATCAAGTGAATGCAATAGTGAAGGATATTGAGACTTGTAATCAACTCCAAGATGATGAGATGACTTGAACCTCGAACCAGTACAGATGAAATGAGCTCCAGATAGGTCAAATAACTATCCAAGAAAATGTATAATGTCTCCATCTTCATTTACAAAGAGAGCATGTGTGCAAGTGATATTGTAGGAACATAGAGAAGGAATAGGATCAAAGAGTGCCAATGCATGGGATCCATGGGTTGATCTAGCGTCGAAATAATCCAAGAGATCACAAATAAGAACAATAGTAGACTCATGGGAATATATTGGTAAAGAATCATCTATGGTAGAAGTATGAGAGGAGGAAAGATAGTGATGTTCAAAATCTTCAAGGAGGCTCTAAGAATGAGTGCCAAGAACAAAGTAGGAGCTATAGAACCACATGGGATCAAGTATGGTAAGTGGAAAAACACTAGAAGGACTTGATTTAGCTAAACAAACATCCTGTAAGTCATGGGGTTGTGCACCATCAAGAAGAGAGGCATGCACAAAGTGTGAGAGGTCTGGCATATGGATCTCAGAATCCATGATATAAGACATAGAGAACACTGAATGTGTGAGTGAATCATCAATAGAAATAGAAGCTCCATTAGTCACTTCTTTTTCATCAACATCATCATAAGAATATGAATCAATATCTTCTACTTCAAGAGACACAGAAAAACATGGCTCTTCAATATTTGCTTCTTGATTGAAAGAGGAAGCATTCGAATCAAAGAGAGTAGTAGCAACAAGAACTGTATGAGAAAATTCTTCTTCATGGTCAACTTCATCAGAGACTGCAGAGGCTGAGACATATTGATAGAGAGAAATCATTGAGGAGCTAGAGGCACTCTCCACATAGCTAGAAGGATCCTCATTGTCCTTTCCCAAAACTCTATCCAATGTTGTCTAGAGATACTTTGGGTAATTAACATAATCAATAAGGTAGTTCATGCTTGGAGAGATAGCTAGAGATATAGATCCAATTTCTCTATCACAGTCATTCAATTGGTCACTTAGCTCTTCATAAGACTCTTCACTAGCTCAATAGATATATCATAGATAGATTGTCTCTTTAGATATGAAATCATATTCAATTTCCACTCTGAATAGCTTGTGAATGGAGAGAGGGAGGAACTGATAATATTCAATCCATTCAAAGTTTAACCTGCAAAATAAACCTGCAAATCTGAAAAGGAGGATTAATTAATGAACTCTCAAAGATCTGATATCATGTAGAGATTTGATATCCTTTGCTCTGATACCATGTATAAATTTTAAAGCCTTGATGGCATAAGGAATTTCATAAACAGGCTAAGGATCTAGGCACACAATTAACCTCGCATAGAATTGTAGAGAATTAGCATAAGGAGAGAAGAAGAAGAATTAATGAACACACATTAATGAATGATCAATAAATGATAATAGCTATTATTACATGGGTAATAAATCCTTACAAAGGAAAAAAGGAGTTACTAGAAGACAACTCAAGCTAGCTCATAAAACAGGCTTACTAATTATGATAAACCCCATAGTTGACTAAATCACTTACCCAATCTACCAAGAATCTCACAAATTAGCAATAGCATGCGTGAGTGATCATGAGTGAAGGAAAGACTTGCTAATCCTAGAATATGGAGATAAATTAATGGAGGACGGGTTGGCAACAAAAGCTTCCAGTTTCCTAGTTGACTAGCTTTATGTTATCCACAGAAAAGCAGGATAAAGCAAATAAAGCAGAATAAAGTAGAATCTGCTGTAAAGTGTAGTTGCCAATTTTGGATGGCCATAAAGTGGTCAAGATCAAACCAGAATGAGAAGTAAATCATTCCTAAGATATATATGGCAAGTGTTGACTCTAAGGTGCAAGTGAATGCCAACTATCTAAGCTACTGGGTACGAAATTAATCAAATAATGATTAATTATTTTATGAGTGGGTTGATTATATTCCAACAATATTGTAATATAAATAACAAATGTAAAATAACTTATAGTAAAAACAACAATAATGCAGATATTTTAAATTAAAATAAAAATACAAACCCTAAAATTAGGGAAACTCTCAACCAAGACTTTATTTTTCTTCGTATTTCCAAAATGGGGCTTTACATAGTCACCCTATATTAAATAAAAGTTTACACATAAACAATATTAAATTGATTATCAATTATATACTAAAATAAAATAAGAAAAACATTAACTATTCCTAGTCCAATTACACAGTCAAGCTCGGGTTGTAGTAACCAACCCTTTTTATTTTTAATTATTTTCGTTAACCAATCTTTATACTAATAAAAAAAACTCAAAACTAGTTTTCATATTAAAATTTCCACATAACACCCTCATTATAATAAAAAAAACAAAATCGTGGAAATTTACAGCAACACAACCTTTTCTTTTTCCTTTATCAAATCATTTTTTAGACATAGGTAATTTTAGCAATAAATTTCTTTAAAATTAATTAACTTAAGCTTAACAAACTGAAGTTCTAGTACAGAAAAACAAACCACGATGCCCAAGTCTAAACTAGACCTCTTTCCTTACAGGTCAACGCATCCTTTTACTATTGATCAGTGGAGGTTAAAAATAAACAAAATGTCTACAAGCCTGCGAAATGAAAACCCTAACATATTTTTTTTTAATTCGCAGCACTTCACAATGAAGTTACGGCCTTACAACCTGTCCAAAAATAATTACTATAAATCAAACAAGTTATGGCCACATAGTATTTCCAAACAAAGAAATGTACAATATAGCCACGACAAGGAAGTTCGAATATCGGTGAAAAAACATCATCCAAACAACACACATCATCACAGAAGTGACGTCAGGCATGAAACCAAGGTTTTCCAGGTTGTATGTGAATAATGGAGCCCTTTCGTGATTGTATACTGTGTCTTCTAGCTCACAGTAGCAATTCCTCAAGTCTGCACAATTTTTTTTTAAGAAAATCTGTCAAGCTTTTTCTAAAGTAACATAATGTTACAATAAATAATTTTTTTGAACAAATGCAGAAGGGGTTAAAAAAATGTTCTTACCTAGAGAGATTTGTTCCTCGGCCACACAGTATTTGTGTTGCATAGTAAACCCTAATAGAAAGAGGACTTCTTACCCTAGAAAATGAGCAGTATAAATGCCAAGAACCTCGACAAAGTGAGAAAATCACAGTAAAACCTAAACCAAACCTCCCCACTGTCAGCAAAAAAACCACCAGGTAAGCTGTGAGCTAGAACTAGAGACCACACTGCTATCAAGATAGAGTTTATAGCATGGAAAACACCCAGACCAAGACACTCATGGAGCTAGAATTGGAATCGAAGGCCATCACTCGTAGAGGTAAAACAATGGCACCAATGGCCCTAAGTCCATGAGCCTAGAGGCACTTTCAATAGCAGTGAAAGATAGGGTAAATAATGCGATACTTTAGGGTTTTGATGTTTATGTAGTAGGGTTTACCAATGTTAAAACCCCATCCATTAACTGATGAACACGTGGATTCCACTTTGAATTTGATAATATGGGTTTTCCTCTATAGTTTTGAGAGCCTTGGGTGAAGACTGCAAAAAGAGGTTATACATAACCTTGTTATGATCTCATTTGAAAAACACTAGATTTATTTTTATTATAAGATGCCTTAGTATAGATTGTAAGGATATTATAGTTATAATTTTTTCTTAAATAGGATCTATATATATAAAATGAAGATCATATAATTAGTGTTAGTATATGCAAAGGTTTATGATTTATAATTGTTCTCTAGGTAATGAACTTTCCACCCACAAAACAAGGCATTATTACTTCACTTATAACCATATAATATATAATATACAATTTTGCACTTACACTTGGAAATTACATAGGCAGTTAATAAAACTATACTATGCATGAAATCGTTAGTTCCATATTTATAAATGGAATTTTTTGTATACCTTATGACAACACTTAGACTTAAATATTACTTACATAAGTGACATTCGAACGTATATTGATATAAATACATATACATTTCCTTGGTAACAAGTAACAATGTATTGTAAGATCTATTTTTGAGAACTTATCATTCTCTAGAGTTGCATGTAGGGTTTGGTTTTAATGTAACAACAAAAGTATAAACATAGGATGAACAATTTATGTTTAGAGTTAGGTAGGAAGCATCTATTTCTAGTTTTTCCTAGATTTATAAGTACTTATACATATAAATAAATAAATAGGAAGCAAATATACAGGAAAATATTATGTTCTTAAAACAAGAAGAAGATGATTAAGAACTTAGACCTCAAAACATTGTGTAACAACTTAACAATTTCAATATTTGGAAAAGATATAGGTTGACGATAGCTTCTTTATCTCAAAGCTTTAAACTAAACAAATATTCTAGCATTTTACTTTTGCTAGTTCAGATAATTAAGCTCGATTCTAAAACTGGGATACAAAATGCCTTACCTATAGTTAGTCCTATACAAGAATCATCATTTCACTGCATTAGCTTCAAAATCTAAGTAATCCTTGGGCTTGAACTGAAGCTCCTTCATCTTTAAACAGAAAAACAAACTTTGGTACATAGTAAGCAAACATTTTTTTTCAGCTCATACTACTTCAGATCTTTACCTACTAAATCAATCTTTCAATACTTAATTATGAATGCAGATAGTGAAGTATTCAGTTATCGAAATTAATAAAGTAATTGGTTTTAGTTTCTTGATTAGACACTTTAAAAGGATAACTATTAGAAGTTAAGTTACCCACATCATCGATATTTTTAAACATTAAATTGTCGCAATAAAAAATTTAAATTTTTATGAAATTTTGGAGTGTTCTAGTCAACCTACTAAATTGTATCATTGGAATTCTTGTGTGGTACCTTGATCCACCCACCCCACCCCTGATTCACCTGGTTGTGTTGAATATCGTCCAACCCATTGAGATTGTGTCACACCCACCTCCTAGTCCATGCAAGACTACTCCTATCTCCACAACTGCTTGTCCTCCTCTAGAAAAGGATGGGGGAATGACCTCCAAGGCAACCACTAAACCATGCTCGGATCCTACTTGCGTGTTTTCCATTGTCCAAGGCCATGGGACAAAAAAATATCTATATTTTCCTCTCCTTCACACCCACATGGATGCTATATAAGAGACCGATGGTGCTCCAGTAGTCACCATCCTGGATCCACCAGTGGTTAAGAACAAGTCATTGTGAACCAACCATCCTTTTGTAGTTTGTGGTTTATATGATCATTACTCTCACCATTTCCCAAAATTTCTGGACTATCAGTCAGCCCTTCATGACCTTTGAAAACAGACCCATGAATTTGACATTAATGTCCTTGACGAGGTCATCCCTCTGGTTTCTTCCTTGGACATAACCAACACCATCTACATGATCTCCATTTGCAGTACTCCTTTTGTCTCATCAGTCATAGAGGTCCCTCTGATCTACCTATGCATTATTTTAACAATGATGAGGAAATCCTTGAATATCCTTTGACTCCTAAGTACCCTTGGGATGATATCCACCATCTCTCATTCCTTATTCTTGATGAACATCTTTCATCATTGCATCACTACTCAATCGAATCCAAAACCTTCATCCATGGAAAAGTAGACTGGTTCAAGAACCCCATTCCGGCACCCGACACCTTTGAAGAGGGAAACATGGATAATATTTTGCTAACCATAAAGGTCAATATATCAACAAAACCCGAGGTAGTTGAAGATATTACACTTGGAGCATCTTGCTCCCTTGAATAAGTTTTCTCTTACAAAGCACTTTTTCAGGAATTCTGTGATATTTTTGCTTGATCCTATACCGAGATTCCTAGGATTGGTCCATCTATTGTTGAACATCGTATCGACACATGGCCTGATGTTTTTCCTGTATGCCAAAAGAAAAAAAACATTCACCCCTCAAAGGCTCTTGTTGTCAAAGCAAATATCAAGAAACTACAGAAAGCACATTTCATATACCCCGTCGCATATACCACTTGGGTTTACAATCCTATTCACATTAATAAAAAACAAGGTACCATTTGCATCTGTACTGAGTTATGTGAATTTAATTTGGAATGTCCCAAAGACAAATTCCCTGCTCCTTTCATTGACAAAATCATTGATGCGTGTGTCAACTACAAAGTATTTTATTTCATGGATGGTTTTTTCGGCTATAACCAAATTCAAATTTGGAAAGACGACCAATACAAAACCGCTTTTACAACTCCCTCGGGCATATTTGTGTATCAACTTATGCCATTTGGCCTTAAAAATGTTGGAGCCAATTTTGAGTGGGCCATGACGTTCTTCTTCCATGACCTTATCCATATTATCTTGGTCTGCCTAGATGACCTCACCGTTCTCTCTAGGAAGCGTTCACATCACCTAGACGACTTACGACAAGTCTTCTTGTGATCCTAAAAATACAACATCCACTTGAACCTCCTCAAGTCTGTGTTTCATGTCCCTACTGAGCATTTGCTCGGTTTTATTGTATCCCACAAAGGGATTGCAGTTGATCCTTTCAAGGTTCAATCCATTCTGAACCTTCCCACCCAATTCAATTTTCTCCAATTGTAGAGTCTCCAAGGAAAAGGCCAATTTCCTTCGAGAGAGGTTCTATGCCTAGAGACAGTCACCATACATATCTATGTAGAATAGTTTATATTTTTTGTTTTACATTTTTGGTACCATGAGTTGGTGAATCCCTCCAGCATTTTCTCCATGTCCAATTGTACTGAATCCATTGTAGCACTCTATCGCATCATTTGTATGTGAGAAGGTGGATATAACTGTTAGAATAATCAACCCATAGTTAGCTACCTTAGACATTAATTAATCCATTTTTTGTCTTATTTGCCTAGTTTCCATATTCCACCTTATGCAAGTTGTCATCTACACATCCATAGTGGTCAACCTTGCTAATTTTGAGTCATGGAGCACTTGGGAAACCTCCTGGAATCAAATATGCTTTATTCCTAGCCTCCCTAGCGCATGTCTGCTTTTTTTTCTTTATTTCCTGCTTTTTCAGTGTTTTAAGGCAATTGGGAAAGTTTGACTAGGTGAAGTTAACTTGTTTTCTGTCCTCCACATCCTCCACTCTTTTGTCCTATGAAAAGCATATAAGAGTTGTCCTTCCACCCACTATTAGCTTTCCTACTTGATTTTTCCAATTCGTGAGCTCCTAGACAGTTTTGGAAACTGCTTTATGCACCTATGGGGGATTTGCTTAGATTTAGTAAGCCTGCTTTTGACTAGATTCGAATGGAAAATTCATGCACTCGAATCCATCATGTAATTATTTATTATGGTAGCCTATGACTTCATAGGGTTGGCTATTGTACACTTATTCAATATAGTTTAGTGTTCAGCTCCATATTCAGTCTCTTTTGTGAGTAATTTTGCATGTGTAATTGGCAATTGTTGTGAGTGTAATTGTTCTAACAATGGGTTCAATTTCCACATGGTATCAGAGCCTTTGTAGATCAATTTATATCCTTCCAACTTTCTTTGCAGGTTCGACATCATTGACTGGGTGCATTCTGCTGACTGACGGGACAATTTCTGAGCTATGGATCAATCTCAAAAGATCATCTTGACTCCATTTAATTTATTTGAATGGAAAGCAGAGATGGAGATACTATTGAGAGAAAAAGGCCTCTACAGAGTGAGTATGGAAACATAAGTAGATCCCAATGCAGCTGTAGAGAAGATAAAATGGCACAACAAGAGGGATGAGGCCTATGGTCTCCTATGTCTGAGTATATCCAGAGACCTCCTTTTCCATTTTGATGGATTGACATCACCAAATGAAGTATGGGAGAATCTTGTTGATATTTTTGGAAAGATAGATGAGATGAGGGGACATCAAATTGAAAATGAACTGATCTCCCTGAGTCCCAATAGCTTTGAATCCATGCAACTCTATTTTTCCAAGTTCAAAGCACTTGTTTTGTAGCTAAAACAATGTGGGATTGAAAAGAAGGATGATCAGCTGGTATTGGACATACTCTCGAAGCGTGGCCCTGACTATGCAGTGTTTGTTTCAACCTTCTATGCCACAAATTTGACAGCTCGAGCCTGGAAGATTCCTAGCCCTGTAGATTTCATGGAATCTCTCACACAAGAACAAGATAAATTGGTGATGATGGGCACCATCAAACCATACAAAGACCAAGCTCTGGTTGCTGGAGATTTGAGGGTGGATTCAAAAAGCAAAAATAAAGCTAAAAAGCCACCTGAGCAAAAGAGAGACAAGAACAAGTCTCCGGAGGAGCCTCAAGGTTCCAAGAAAAACTACCAGAAGAAGAATAACAAAGGAGAAATGAGAAAGTGCGCATACTATAGTAAGGGCAACCATTCTGAGAGCTCCTGCATGAAGAAGCAAATAGACATGTTGATCCAAGTCCTAGATAAGAATGGCATCTCCCTTCCTGACAGCTCAAATAAGAGGGAAGGAGGATCAAGTTCATAAGACAGAGATAGAGTTCATGCATTGGTTGCTGGCACATCAAGCTCACCTAGTTTCATCAATGATTCTAGAGCTTCAAGACATATGGTTTCGACCAAGGAGGCATTCACCTCACTTGACATGTCGAAAGGTCCACCAATAGTACTAGGAGATGAATCTCTCACTGAAAGTTTGGGAAAAGGGAGGATTGATCTTGACCATGGTAAGTTCAACAATGTGTTGTATGTTCCAGGTCTTGCCTCTAACCTCTTATCAGTGTATCAGATGACGCACACATGGTCTCCAAAGAAGGTCATATTCTCCCTTGATGAAGTTGATATCACAGAGATCTCAAGTGGTAAAGTCATTGCAAAAGGAGTTGCAAATCATACTTCTAAGGTATACATGTTCTCACACTTCCTACCCTACTCAAAACCCTCTGCTCTTCTGATTCATGCTAATGAGGGAAGGAAGCTTTCGCATGAAAGCTTTGGCCACCTAAATTACAAGTATCTTTCTGATCTTAGTGAAAAATAAATGGTCATAGGGTTACCAAATATTAAGTTTTCCGAAGGAGTCTCTCAAGGTTGCATCCTAGGAAAACACCCAGAGCATAAATTTGAGAGAGCTAGTCATGAGAGAACCTCTGCACCTCTTGACTTGATCCACAGTGATGTTGCTGGCCCATTTCCTCATATGTCAATGATTCGGGCCAAATATGCATTGAATTTCATAGATGACTTTTCTAGGTATTGCTGGGTTTACTTCCTGAAACACAAGTCTGAAGCTTTTGGCCTCTTCAAAGTCTTTAAGGCTTTGGATGAAAACCAGTCTGGGAGGAAACTCAAGGTCCTCAGATCTGAAAATGGTGGTGAGTATGTCAAGTCTGAGTTTATTCAATATTGTGCAGATGTGGGTATTCAGATGTAGCATTCTATCCCTTACAAACCACAACAGAATTGTGTTGCTGAGAGGAAGAATAGATCACTGAAAGAGATGTAGAAATTCTAAAGCCTTGATGGCATAAGGAATTTCATAAACTGGCTAAGGATCTAGGCACACAATTAACCTCACAGAGAATTGTAGAGAATTAGCATAATGAGAGAAGAAGAAGAATTAATGAACACACATTAATGAATGATCAATAAAACGATAATTGATATTATTACATAGGTAATACATCCTTATAAATTAAAAAGGATTTGCCTGAAGACAACTCAAGCTAGCTCATAAAAGTAGGCTTACTAATTATGATAAACCCCATAAAGCACTTTCCAATCTACCAAGCACCTCACGAGTTGGAAAAAGCATGAGTGAGTTGTCAAGGAGATGGAAATAATATGCTAATGGAGAAAAACTAATGGAAGATGGGTTGGAAACAAAATCTCCCAGTTTCCTAGTTGACTAGCTTTTATCTTATCCATAGAAAAGCAAGATAAAGCCGAAAAAGCAAAAAAAATAGAAAAAGCAGAATCTACTATATGGTCCTGTATACTAATTCTAGAGGAACCCAGAATCAGAAATAAATCATTCCTAGGATATGGATGGCATGCATTGACTTTAAGGTGCAAGTGGATGCCAACTAATTAAGCTAGTGGGTGAATAATTAATCATTATTGATTAATTATTTTATCCTAAGTGTATGAGTGGGTTTATTATATCCCAACACCCCCCTTTAAGCCTAACTTTATGATGATATTCCTGAACTAATCATAAATATATCTGCATATAGGGCCCAGCAATAAAGCTATGGTCACCCTTTTACAATTTTATGTTGTCTGAAGAAATCAGGAAAGAGGAAAAACCTCAAGGGGAAAATCCTCCCTCAAGAAAGGACATGAAAAGAAATACCAAAAATGTTGAATTGCTGGTGTTGCTGCTGCTCCAAACTAAATGCTGATGTCTGGAGGAATCTTCTTCGTGGGAAGAAGATAAATCTGCTCACCTGCATCAAGGACAGCTGCAGGATGGAACCTGGGACCATGTAGAACAACTAAAATCCAATGATGTGAAGGAAATATTGAAGGATATTGAGACTTGTAATCAGCTCCAAGATGATGATATGACTTGAACTTCAAACTAGTAGAGATGAAATGAGCTCCAGCTAGGTGAAATAATTGTTCAAGCGAATGTATCATGTCTCCATCTTCATTTACACAGAGAGGATGTGTGCAAGTGATCATGTAGGAACATAGAGAAGGCATGGGATCAAAGAGTGTGAATGAATGGGATCCATGGGTTGATCTAGCTTCCAAATAATCCAAGAGATCACAAATAAACAAAACAGTAGACTCATGGGAATATGCTGGTAAAGAATCCTCTATGGTAGAAGTATGAGAGGAGGAAAGATAGTGATGTTCAAAATCTTCAAGGAGGCTCTGAGAATGAGTGCCAAGAACAAAGGAGGATCTACAGAAGCACATGGGATCAAGTATGGTAAGTGGAAAAAAACTAGAAGGACTTGATTTGGCTAAGCATACATCCTGGAAATCACTGGGTTGCGCACCATCAAGAAAAGAGGCATGCACAAGGTGTGAGAGGTCTGGCATATGGATCTAAGAATCTATGATAGAAGACATAGAGAACACTGAATGTGTGAGTGAATCATCAATAGCAATAGCAGCTCCATTAGTCACTTCTTTTTCATCAAGAACATCATGAGAAGATGAATCAATATCTTCTACTTCAGGAGACACAGAAAAAGATGGCTCTTCAATATTTGCTTCTTGATTGAAAGAGGAAGCATTCGAATCAAAGAGAGTAGTAGCAACAAGAATTGTATGAGAAACTTCTTCTTCATGATCAACTTCATTGGAGACAGTAGAGGCCGAGACATCTTGAGAGAGAGAAATCATTGAGGAGCTAGAGGCACTCTCCACATAGCTAGAAGGATCCTCATTGTCCTTTCCCAAAACTCTATCCAATGTTGTCCAGAGATCCTTTGGGGAATAAATAGAATCAATAAGGTAGCGCATGCATGGAGATATTGATAGGCACATAGCTCCAATTTCTATGTCACGGTCATTCAACCAGTCACTTGGCTCTTCATAAGATTCGTCACCAGCTCCAATAGATATCTCATAGAGACCTTGTCTCTTTAGATATGAAATCATCTTCAGTTTCCACTTTGAATAGCTTGTGAATGGAGAAAGAAGAGGAAATGATATTCTTGAATCCATTCGAAGTTGAACCAGCAAATCTGAAAAAGGAGGATTAATTAATGAACTCTCAAAGATCTAATATCATGTAGAGCTTTGATATACTCAGCTCTAATTGCATGAAGAACTTGAAATTTGAGAACCTTAGCTCTGATACCATGCAGAAATTCTAAAGCCTTGATGGCATAAGGAATTTCATAAACTGGCTAAGGATCTAGGCACACAATTAACCTCACAGAGAATTATAGAGAATTAGCATAATGAGAGAAGAAGAAGAATTAATGAACACACATTAATGAATGATCAATAAAATGATAATTGATATTATTACATAGGTAATAGATCCTTATAAATGAAAAAGGAGTTGCATGAAGACAACTCAAGCTATCTCATAAAAGCAGGCTTACTAATTATGATAAACCCCATAAAGCACTTTCCAATCTACCAAGCACCTCACGAGTTGGCAAAAGCATGAGTGAGTTGTCAAGGAGATGGAAATAATATGCTAATGGGGAAAAACTAATGGAAGATGGGTTGGAAACAAAAGCTCCAAGTGGACTAGTTGACTAGCATTTATCTTATCCATAGAAAAGCAGAAAAAGCAGAAAAAGCAGAATCTGCTATATGGTCCTGTATACTAATTCTAGAGGAACCTAGAATCAGAAATAAATCATTCCTAGGATATGGAAGGCATGCATTGACTTTAAGGTGCAAGTGGATGCCAACTAATTAAGCTAGTGGTTGAATAATTAATCATTATTGATTAATTATTTTATCCTAAGTGTATGAGTGGGTTTATTATATCCCAACAAGAGATGGCAACCTGCATGATGGAGGCTAATACTTTGCCACCAAAGTACTAGACCAAAGCTATAAAATATGCAGCCTATATCCAGAATAGGGTGCCTCATAAACATTTTTATGGTATGACTCCTTTCGAAGCATGGAGTGGGCACAAGCCAGATGTGACCCATTTCAGGATTTTTGGCTCAAGGGCTTGGGCTAGAATTCCAACAGAAAAGAGGAAGGCTTTGCATCCCCAAAGCTAAGAGTGTCTATTTGTTGGGTACTTTGAAGATTCAAAAGGTTACAAGCTGATCAATTTTATAACAAACAAATCCTTCATTGAAAGGTGTGTTCAGTTTCAAGAAGAGCCCCTAGCAGCAGTGGAAGTTGGAGAATCCTCTTCACCACCAGAACCTCTGAATGTAAGTGAAGAGATAGTTGAACATGCTGATTCTGATATGTATGATAATGATGATTTGATTGCAGATCCTAACATCCCTATAAGGCCAAAATGGGCATCCAAGACCATTCATGTAGCTGGAAAACTAGCTGGAAATCTTAATGACCCTAGGAGGACTAGATCTCAATTTGAGAGTGCTATGTGCATGAAAGATTCTATGTTTGATGAGAAATGCTATCTGATGATTGAATCAGATCCACAGAAATATTAATATGCATCAAAAGATCCAATATGGAAAGCATCCATGAAGGAAGAGTTCATCTCACTCCAGAAGAGCAACACTTGGGAGCTGGTTGATCTTCCCCCAGGGAGGAAGCTAGTTGAGTGTAAGTGGGTGTACAAAACAAAATTTGCTGCTGATGGTTCAACACTAAAGTACAAGGCCATATTGGTGGTGAAGGGCTGCTCACAGGTTCATGGCATAGACTACAATGACACCTTTGTACCAATGGCAAAGATGGACTCCATCAGGCTAGCCTTAGCCATTGCAGCTTCAAAGAAATGGGAAGTACATCACAAGGATGTGAAGTGTGCTTTCCTAAATGGATATCTCACTCAAGAGATATACATGTAGCAGCCTCAAGGATTTTCTACTAACCCATCTCTTGTGTGCAGGCTAAAGAAGTCATTGTATTGGCTTAAGCAATCCCCCAGTGCTTGGTATGCCAAGATTGATAGCTTTTTGCTATCACTGAATTTTGTTCAATGCAAATCAGATCCAAATGTATATTTGAAGCTGATTAATGGTTCATTAATGATCATTGTTTTATATTTTGATGACCTTCTCATTACAGGAAGCTCAAAGGATGAAATTGCTTCCTTGAAGGATGCAATGAAAAATGCTTTCTCCATGACAGATTTGGGGCTATTGAGCCAATTCTTGGGGCTCGATATTGCTCAAAACAAAAATGAAACCAAAGTGCATCAGTCCAAGTATTCCTTGTATTTTCTGAACAAATTCAAAATAAAGGATTGGAAGCCAAGAAAGACTCCTTTCCTTTCAGGAGTGAAGCTTGAAGAAGATGATTCTTCACCTATGGTAAACAATACACTATATAGGAAATTGATTGGATGTTTGTTGTATCTTACACATACTAGAACTAATATTTATTATGCAGCAAGTGTGGCTTATATATACATGGATCAGACTCATGAGATCCATTGGAAAGTATCCAAAAGGATCCTTAACTTTGTTCAGGGAACAAGGACACATGTGATCTTCTATAAAGCTAAATATGATCTTGATTTGATTGGGTTTACTAACAGTGATTGGGCAGGTGATAGAATAGATCGAAATTCAACATCAGGATATGTGTTCATGGTTGTAGAAGGGCCAATCAGTTGTTCAAGCAAGAAACAGAGTGCCATTGCACTCTCATCTACAGAGGCAGAGTACAGAGGAGTTGTAAATGCAACAACTCAATGTTTATGTTGCAGGGGTTACTTGGAGAGTGTGGATTTGAATCAGAATAATCAACTACTATATATTGTGCTAATCAGAGTACCATTCGAATATGCAATGATCCAGTTCAGAAGCAGAGAACCAAACACATTGAGATCCATATGCACTACATCAGACAGCTTGTGGATGATGGCACCATTCACCTACTCTTCTGTTCATCTTCAGAACAAGTAGCTGATATCTTCACCAAAGTTTTTTGTGAGAAGACATTCAGCAATCTCAAATCACTGCTGGGGATTGCTGATCATGCTATGAAGCATGAGTGATGACAATATTTCCAAATTTTGTTTTACAGTCCATGTTTAAGGGAGGATTTTTCCCACTGGGTTTTTGCCTCTTTCCTTGGTTAAATGGACATGCAGTATGTAAAGGGTGACTAAGCCTTGTTGCTAGGCCCTATAATTTTCTGATATATTACTCATAATTCAGGCTTAAGGGGGGGTGTTAGAATAATCAACCCATAGTTAGCTACCTTAGACATTAATTAATCCAATTTTTGTCTTATTTGCCTAGTTTCCATATTCCACATTATGCAAGTTGTCATATACACATCCATAGTGGTCAAACTTGCTAATTTTGAGTCATGGGGAGCTTGGGAAACCTCCTGGAATTAAATCTACTTTATTCCTGGCCTCCCTAGCGCATGTCTACTTTTTCTACTTTATTGCCTGCTTTTTCAGTGATTTAAGGCAATTGGGAAAGTTTGACTAGGTGAAGTTAACTTGTTTTTTGTCCTCCACATCCTCCACTCTTTTCTCCTATGAAAGTCATGTATGAGTTGTCCTTCCACCCACTATTAGCTTTCCTAATTGATTTTGCCAATTCATGAGCTACTAGACAGTTTTGGAAACTGCTTTATGCACCTATGGGGGATTTGCTTAGATTTAGTAAGCCTTCTTTTGACTCATGGGGACTTCACTTAGTGAACCTCTCACATAGCACGTACGATCGTGGGATATTAAAGAATACCCTTAATTTCCAGAGATATTGACCCAAACACTTTTTGTTGAAACCCCCTCCCAATACTTGAAACCTCCTCCCCACCCCTTTTTATACCTCAATCCTTATAAACCACCCTATCCACCCCTACCTTAAACCCCTCATCCCCCCAATACCTGCAATATATTGGTTCAATTTTTGATCATTTTAAAACCCACAATATGAACTAACGTGATAGGATATTGGTCAACAAGTGAAGACCCCGTGTTTTGCCTAGATTCGAATGGAAACTTCATGCATTCGAATCCCTCATGTAATTATTTATTGTGGCAGCCTATGACTTCATAGGGTTGGATATTTTACACTTATTCAATACATTTTAGTGTTCAACTCCATATTCAGTCTCTTTTGTGAGTAATTTTGCATGTGTAATTGGCAATTGTTGTGAGTGTAATTTTTCTAAAACTGGGTTCAGTTTCCACAATAACCCATCCACCCTGACCCTTCACCGCTAGTATCCCTCTAGAGGGTGTGGTCCCACATTTTCACATGAACATAGTATGTCACATGTATGATCTAGCTACCACCATGCTACCATGTTTTCGGGTCCCTAGACCTATACTGGAGGTTGAGGCATCTCCAGGTCTCCTTGGTAGTCCATGATCACGTATTAATCGTCCTCTATAAGGATAGGAAGTTGCTACCATTTTGAAAGAATATCCTAGGTGAATAAATGACATACTAGACTATCCTAGGATAGGAAGTTGCTACCATTTTGAAAGAATATCCTAGGAAGTTGCTACCTTTATGAAAAATATCATCATAGGTTGTCTTTAATCTCTTTTCCATCCTTCTCATCAAGAAAATATTGGTGAGCAAATTTGGTTTTCTTCACGACACTAAAAGTATTTGAACAATCGTCCAATCCATATTGTTTTAACCTTTTCTGGCCTAGTTGGACTACCAATGGTAAAGAAGACTCCCGTCCCCAAAGGTTGGGAGAGCTCTCTTTTTTATACCTTTATCCTTTTTCGGGCTTAGGAGACTATAAATGAAAAAGAGACCACATTGGAGTCTTCCACCTATTTTCAGAGTCTCTAAAAATGAAAACGCCATTAAGCATTTACTTTCTCAGGATGGCTAAAAATCCATGAGATCGTGTCATATCGAGCTTACTTCTATCTCTTATTTGTGCTCCTTAAACTATGAAGCAGTCCTAAACAATTTATTTTAATGCCACTACATATGATATCACAGTATGGAATATAGGATGCATTGGGTCGCCTTTGTTTAGATTATTTCATGATGAGTATTCCTTGGATCCCATGGATACTATTAGTCCAGTTACCTCCCTGATTATTTCTCATTTGAAGCTATATTCCTGGTATTTCAGCTATGATCCCTCTCCCATGAGTTGGTTCCATTTGCTGCCAAGTAAGCCCTGTCGCCATACTCTGAAAAAAGGAAATTTGAGTTCCCCGTACTCCCCTGCCCTTGTTCCTGCATTCAATCTGTCAATCCCCATATTGTTTCACATCTTTGGTTATCCCCCTCATGCTTCTTGTCTAGGACACATCATTTCCTTTTTTAGTTGTAGGTCTCCCTCTGTCGATGTCAACATGTCTATTCTAGAGAATAGACCCATAGGTCCATGTATCCTAGTTTCATCCACCTCATTGATGACTTCATTGGACCGCTTCAAATGATTCATTAGTGCCTTTCAAGTTGGTTGTGTCTCATGTGCTCAACTTCACCTACATCATTGCACTGTTGATATTCATATAGGGTATTGGTCTGTTCATTATTTGTTTAAAAACCCCGGTTGCGGCCTGATTCTAGCACATTCATGAGTCTACCTATGGGACCCATATAGTTTCATGTCCCTTCTGATTTTCGGGCTGTGTTGGCGATAGTGTTCGGAATCCCCTAGTGTTGTGCTTCCATGTATATTCAGTACTTGATTTTGCATATTGTATCACATATATTCTCACTCTCAATCATTGAGTCCATATATATGTACACCTCTAGATTCAACAGAACATCAGTGGCATTGGTATTTCATTTCATGAGAATGTCATTGTTCCAATGTATTAGTTCTTCATATCACCATTGTATTTATCCTTCCATTAATTCCACCATTATGTATCATCATTTGTATGTGTATTGATCAACTACCATGTTTTGAGCCTTGATCTCATTATTTATTCTTTTGACAGTGTTACGAGCATGGGTGTGTCCTCCTCGTCCCTATACATGTCACACATTATATATATCTCATCCATTTTTTAGAACCAATAAAAAACCAAAATCCATCATAGTTTGAACGAGGAAGACCCACTTCTCTATGGGTCTCTCTAGTCTCTCCACTATTGTCACCGTTATTCCCATGATCCTATGATGTCCATCGGTCATATGATGAGCTTCTTCCCTCACACATCAAGGGAAAATACGTTAACACTAAAATATTTTCACCTAGCTCTCCATGGTATAAACCATATACAGACATCATATTTCCACCATCTTTCCCTTACTTTTGACCTTCACAGTTGTATTTCCACAAAAATGGTCCAAAACACCATTATTCCTTCCCATAAATGAATGGATAGTGAGAATTTATTATGGTTTACCTTCACTCTCTCCCAAAAAGGCTTAAAAAACTCTAAAGAATATAAAAAGTCAAAAAAACATTGATAAATACCATGGGAAAGAAAATACCATGGGTCAAAAACCCTTGGACCATACTATAAATGCATTGTGAAGGGATCTTCCAAAACATTCATACATTTTCATTCACTTCTGGTCACGCTATGCGATAGCTCTCAGATATAAGAAATACGTTCTTTCCATTATTCCCCTTGCCACACCATTCCCCATAGATCCATTCCCCGATTGACAATTGTCTGTGGAGACAACTGAAGAACCAACTTATGGAGATGCAAAACCACTCCCGAGGACGGCTATGGTGGCCCATCTTACAAGAGAAAGGTGTGTATTTTTTGTTTCTTGCAATAGTTTAGTTGATATACATGCTAAAATAATAAAAAATATTTGCTCTCAGTTGTTGGACTAGTTTAGTTTTCTCTTTTTCCATTGAACTATTCCTTATGCTATGGACGAGCTAAGGTTGATTCATATGCATGTAAGCGGGGAGAAATTCCCATTACAGATACCAAAGTAAAGTATGAAATCGCATTCAATTTGTAGTTAAGGGTTTTTTAGCACATTTTCTTAAGAGTTAACAAAATTTGAAATAATCTTTGGAGCCCGAGTTTCTAGTGAAATAAAACACCTTAAAATCTTCTTTTAGTGTTGTTCCCGACAATGATGAAATTAAGCTAGATTAAGAGGATCGAGGATGTATCTCTCCAGACACAATATGGTAGTATTTAAAACCAACAAACTCACAAATTACAAGATATCCAAATCTATCCATCAAGGAAAACTAAATTATGGAGGCTATTGAATCACCTATAAGAAATTAGTTCCCATATATATATATGATATCTATGCCGAACACTACATAGGAGATATAATATGTATAGTGTTAGCCTTGCGAGAGTTGATATTGATTTTGTGAGTGATGGATTTTGGGTAGGTAGATGTGGATATTGGTCGAAGCTCCACGTAGAAATTTTTTTTGCATCTATATTTTAATTATACTTGGCCTAGCATGCAATATCATCTACAATGTGTTGTTAATATTTTGCGAATAATTTATTATGATTTTTGAAAGGAAAATGAAACAATTTGATTTTTTAAAAGTTGATTATTTGTATATCCTTCACACTAAGAAGTGAATCACCTAATTTTAGAATTCAAATGCGCTCACTTTGGTCATAGAATAATTAGGATGATATTTATTTAGAATATGCGTGTGACATGGTTGTGACCTTCAACTAGTGTTTTGGTTTCACATTATTTTAGTTTGTTTAAAATTAAGAAAATTGTAATATTTTCATTAGCTTGTGTGTATTTAGAATTTAGACTTGTTAGTAGGATAATATAAAAAAAATACTATACCAAATTTCTTGTTATTTATGGAGAGACAACAAAAAAGATTTAAGATAAGATTTTGGTCACATCTCCATAAAAAATATGATTGTTGGTGAAATTTAATTGTCTAATTAATTAAACAATTCAAATATCCAAAACATAAATCATTAACCCGAGGAAGTCTTTAATTTCAAAGCATGTAAAATATATGAAAACACAATTTATGCTTGACATTATTGGGTATGAAATCAAAATATCATTGTAGACTAGATGACACCTTTCGAAAAAAAATCAAACCTCAAACATATTCATTGCAGAGGTAAAACAACATTGTAAATATAATCAAAATTCAAACACTATAATAGAAATCAACTACTGCAAAGCAGAGTCTAAATACATAAATCTAAAAGAAGTGCTATGTTGGCCAACCGTCTAAATCCACTAACAACCAATGATAAAAATGATTAGTCTAACGTTAATTAAATTTATGAATTTTAAAGAAAAACATTTACATAATTACTAGGACACTTACAAACCACACATATTCCAACACCTTCTCTTGGAAGAAGGCCCTTCCTCCACTAAACAAGGTCGTGTCTTCACATAGTATATATACACGTCTAGATTATGAAATTGCTAGCTTACATTATAAAAATGAAATCATTACAACAAAGTACTGATCAGATTCTATAGTATGCAATTCCTACCCCCTAATCCAATACTATCTACCATCCCCCATACATGAGATTGATTACATATTTATTCACAAAAATCATTAATGAGTATGAGGAACTAAATTCCCAACACAGAATTTGTTTTAAACAAATTTGCTAATTTGAAAATCGGCCAAAATAGTAAGGGTGACATTTACATATTTAGAGAATGAGTCGTATCTATCAAACGAATGTCGTTTTGGGTGATTTTCTCATTAATCAAGTAATTGAGGTTGTTCTACACAATTCCCATGTTCCATATTTTGAGATTCGCTTTCATATGCCTCCAAATCATAATGCTAAACTTCCCCTCCTTTGTTAGTTTTTCTTAAGATCTGATTTGGTTATCTCGGATCCTTATCTGAAAGAATAATAAGTACAACAAGATGCATAAGATATAAAAGGTATATGAGACACACATATTTTCACCAAGAGACCATAAAGGATAAAACCTTGCAAACTTCTTTAGAATAGTAAGATGATCAAAATAAGTAATAAGAAGTATTGTGTAGCTATCTATCTCTCCTCCTATGACTACCTCTCTCTCTCAAATGAACATGAGAGTGTGAGGTATGTTTAAATGAGGGAGAGCGCTTCCCTATTTATACCCTTTCAATTCGCTAACCAAACATAATACTTGATCCTACATTTCTTCCTACATGGGGCCAACTTCTCCTAGAGATACTACAAGTACATATTACATGATGTTACAATGGGGAATATTTCCTCGACTTACAATGAAGGTTGTAACTCAAGGTCTATACATAATTTAGACATGTCATAAAGGGGTAACACATATCAATAATGAGGGTACAATAACATACAATGATAATACATATTAGAATATCTTCTAAAGTTACAGATAAATGAACACTCCCTCTTAAGTAGGAAGGAATTCTCTCTCTACACAGTCATCAACACATCTAGTCAGGTATTCATTGTATCATCATCACCACGGAGTCATAGAATATTCAGCATAGATGTTGTCATCGTCCTCTTATAATTCGATCATCGTACCATACTATCTGTCATTAGAAGTTTCTACAGAGCCAACACATTTTCATGTAGGATGTAGGCCTAGTCCTATGCCAGGTCTTCATCACATTTCAAGAAATCCTTTACATAGAAATTTTCTAGGTTTTTATTTACATTGCCATGAAAAACAAACTGCATCTTATACCTTCATATCATTGTATCCATATCATTTCTTTTGTGTTACAAAACAAAAAAAACAAACAAACAAAGCATCTACGGTCGACCCGTGTTCAATTAAATAACCTCCTAGATGCACCTCTTGTGCTTCATGACCTTATCATATGTACATGAGAACACATGTATCTCATATATATGTAAGGATGAATTACCACCCAATAACCTACTATATGAGGACCTTTTACATTCTTTTGTTCAACCTCAAGGGATTACATCTTAACAACCTGCATCCAGGATCTTTGCCATTTAGATAACCTTCGGCACATATTACATCCGAGTAACCTGCGTACCACACAAGGGATCACATCCTTTACATTCAGAAAATCCATTGGGCGTATTACATCCAAATAACCTACATACCACACAATGACTCATTCTTTACATTCAGATAACCCATCATAAGAGTAATTAGATATGAGAAACCTACTACATTGTCATTTTTCCCACTTGAAGAACCTGCCTCATTTTCGATGTGAGATAATATGCTTTGTAACATCTCAGGGCTCATTACATCCAAGGATAACCTGCAAGATTTTCGAGGACATTACATCCAAGGATAACCTGCAGGATTTATTATGTCTGAACAACCTACAAAATTCTACAGGATGTTACTCTCAGAAAATCCATCTTTCTAGATATGCTATATTACATCACTCCCTCATTCAAGGGATCTCAGTCTAGATCACACCAAGTATTTCTATAAAGTACTTGAACTTCACTCTTGCAAGATTCTTGGTCAACACATCGACCATATGCTCCTCTGTTGCCACGTATTGGAGCTTCACTTCTCGTCTTTGCACCATATCCTTCATATAGTAGAACTTGATCTTGATGCGCTTTGACTTGTCATGGAACACTGGGTTTTCCAATGGCTTCATGAAAGTCCAGTTGTCATAGAAAATGAAATTCATGTCCAAATGGATATCAAATAATTCATACATTATCTTTCACATCCGCACTGCCTTGCAACTAGCTGAGCAAGCAACAACATACTCCTCTTGGGCTATACTAAGCACCACACATGATTTATTCTTGCTCAACCAAGAGATCATGTCAAATCCCAAACTAAAGCAACAACCCGAGCTTCTCTTCTTGTTAGTGGAACTACCTACCCCATACGATACGACATAGCCATGGAGGTTATTATTCTAATTTTCATCATATTTTGGACCATAATCCATTGTACCTTTTATGTACCTCAAAACATGCTTTACTGCTATTAGGTGAACCCTGTTTGGATCCCTTAGGAAATGGCTCAGGGTGTTCACTGCAAATCATATATCTAGTATCGTATTTTTCATATACATCAATGATCCAACCATCTGAATAGAGATCATGGAATCAACCTTCTTGGATAAATAACCACTCAAATTATTCAAGTTATATGCCATAGGTGTTTCCATTGCATTACATTCCATCATTCCAAATCTCTTCAAAATCTCGACTGCATACTTCCCTTTTCCAAGGAAGATCCCATCTACAATCTGCCACACCTCCATGAACAAGAAGTAGTGCATCATATCTAGGCCTTTCATCTCGAAATATGTAGCAAGTCTCCTCCTCGAATCTGTAATGATTTCCTCAACATTTGTTAGAAAGAAGTCATCGACATATAGCACGAGTATCACTGGTATTCCGTCTTCCACCTTGAAGTAGAGGTTTGAATATGCTTTACTATTTGTAAATCCTAAGCTGATCAGGAAGATATCCATATTGCCATACCATGTCGTCAGTGCTTGTTTCAATATGTAGAATCCATTATTCAATTTGCACATGGGTATTCCTATCATGTGTATCGAATCCCATTGGTTGTTCCACATACACTTCCTCCTTGACTACATCGTTCAAGAAAGTTGTCTTGAAATCCATATGGTGTGTGCTTTCCAGTTCGTAATTGCTTCCAAAGAAAGTATGGTCCTTATGGAATTGTACCTTGCCACCGATGCAAATGTCTCTTCGAAGTATATTTCTGATTTTTGTGTGAATCCTCTTGCTACAAAACTTTCCTTGTGTTTCTTGATGTTGTCATCTACAACATGATTTATCTTGTAGATCCACTATGAAGTCATGAAAGGCATCTTCTCTACTCTTAGAACAACCTCCAAAAAATCATTCTTCATGATCGACTGATATTCCTCGATCATCACATCCTTCCATTCTTTCTTTTATGTAGCCTTGTCATATGTTGAAGGTTCTTTATTAGTGATGTAACATAGCAATACCACATAGATATTGTAGGGATTTTCCCTATTTCTATCTCTATGTATTCCTATCGAGCACCATACCTTTCATATTCTCGTAAGAGCTCCCATGCCCATGTTGGTTTCCTCTTGAGTGAGGCCTTCTCAAAGAATGTTTTTACAGGCTCTTGTGATTCTATCATGTCATAATCTTCAAGGTCTTCTAGAATTTCTCCTCCAGATTCCATGTACTAGACTCTCATCTCTTCAGGTTCCTCAATTGTCTGGATAGGAGTCCTCCTGAAGCTGAGGTATGCTGAGTCCCCATGAAAGGTTACATATCTATTAATTTCAATATTCTTGAATCCTTGGAAGTATATCCAGTAAGCCTTTAATGTATCGTTGTATCCTATGAATTCACCCTTCCTCCGAGAAGGATTGAACTTCGTATTTTTATCCTTTAGGAAATGTATGTACACTGGGAAACCAAATATTCTTAGATGGATGACTTCGAGTTTCACTCCTCATAAATCCTCTTCAGGACTCTTGTTATCAAGTACTTTATGAGGAGTACGATTCTATACATACACAATTGTTCTTGCCGCCTCTGCCTAAAGATGCATAGGAATGCCCTGGTCAAGCAACATTGTTTACATTTCTCCCATTATGGTCTATTTCTTTCATCCCAAAACCCATTTCTTTTAAGGATTGTATGGAGTGCGTTGAAATATTCTAACTTCAAAGGATATTCTAAATGTATTTTACTGATGTAACCCAAGGGATATTTTATTATTCCTTCCTTGGGGTGTTACTATTGTTTTTGGTTATCATAGGGTCATGATATAAATCCTCCATTTTAAGTTGGGTCATTAGTACTGTAATGAGTAATATAAAATATTGTTTTGATTCTTCCTAGGTGAAGTTGACCTAGATAGTTTAGTGTGGTCCACTTGTTTAGGGTAAACGTTAGTTGACTCAATGTGTAAAAATAGAAGATTTGTGATTCTTATTTGGACATAGACTCACTCACTTGAGTAGCACATAGGAGAGAGAGATATATATACAAAACAACAAGGATGAGAATACCTTTTTTGGGGGTTATATCTTATACATCTTATACATAGGAAGTTTTGGTTGGATTTTCTTCCCCTCGAGGATTTTCGAGGAGAAATACTTTATTTATTGTTGTGATTGTGCTTCTTTTAGTGATTCTATATATCCCTCTCCTGTGAAATTGAATTGAACAATAATGATATCTATTATAGCATATGAAATCTTAACATTGTGTTAGATCTAATTTGAAAAAGACAACATTCACAAGGTGAAACTCTCTCTCCTCCCTCTTGAGAAGAAATTAGTGTTTGTACAAAATTTGGGTTTTTAAAAATATTTTGCATTGAAATTTACGCCACCCTAGAGCACATCTATTTATCCCTAGATAACAATTTTAGGGTGGTTGAATCTCCTGGACAGCCAAACCCTTGTTTGGCAATAAACCAGAAAACTCTAGAAAACCAGAATGAAAAATTCTGCAAAGGAACCTCAAAAGTAGGATTTGAAGGGTGAATATTGGGGATCTCCATAAATCAATTGGACCAACTAACTCGACTTAGTCAATCCCATATCTTGGTATGGTTAGATTTTTATTTTGTGAAATTTCTTTTTTTAGTGACCTACTAGACAAGATGGAAGACATAGAAAACATCCTAGCTTGGAAGTATAGGATTGGTCTAATTCTTAAAGAGAATGGCCTTGAGAAGTAAATCAAGGATGAGATCTCAGAACCTAAATAATATGAATCCAAGGAAAAGCATGGATAATAACTAATGAAGGAAATGAGGATCATTGTGGTATTATTAAGGATCACTTTACCCCTCAAGTGTCATCTAAGAAGACACCTAAGCAAATGTATGATGCACTTTCTAGAATTAATGAGGGAAGGGACATAAACAAAAATATGAATATGAGAGATGAATTGAATGACACCAATATGAGAAAAGGAGAATCAAATAAATATTACTTCACAAGGGTCTCCTAGTTAATAGAAAAAATAAGTGGTATTGGAGAAGCCCTTGATGAGGATGAACTAGTTATGGTGACTCCAAATGGCCTCAATAGACCTTGTGACTCATTCATTCAAACTCTAAGTGCCAAAAAATAAAGTAAGAATTTTGACATAGTATTGGAAGATTGCATATAAGAAGAAGCTAGAGTTGCCAACAGAGAAGATCTACTCATTGAAGATGATTAGTCTCTAGCCACCCATACTAAAGGAATAAAAAAAGAAAACATCAAGATGAGTAATCATAAGCCTTCAAAGAATAAGTTTCAGAAGAATAATAATGATTACTCAAATTATCAATCCTACAACTATCATAAGATAAGACATCTTGTGAGAGAGTGTCCATGACCAAAGAATAAAAATAACAACAAGAGACATCATGCTCATCTAGTTGAAGATGAGAATGAATAAGAATAAAGACCTTGAAAGAGAATAACTAGAGACATAGATGTAGATGAATATGTACTATTCTCTACATTCTCTAGGTCTATAACACCTAAAGAAGAAACATGGATTATAGATAGTGGTGCCTCAAAGCACATGACATGTAAGAAGAAAAATCTATCAATACTTAAAGAAAATAACTCTCCTCATAAAGTATCATTGGAATATGACTATCAATATTCCATCAAACGTATTGGTAAATCAATCTACAATATTGACTCTAGGACTTCCATGAAGATGAAGGAAGTATTGTATTTACTAGGTTTGAAAAATAACTTACATTCCATCTCTTCTCTAGATAGGAAAGGATATATATTTTCTTCTATAGATGTACAAGTACTTATGTGGTCCAAAGGAAAGAATCTTGAATATGTGGTGGTCATTGGAGAATAAGAACGAGGATTGTGCAAGCTCAAAGTACATCTAGAGACAGCCTTTTTCCACAAGACTATGAGTTCAAGTGAACTATGGCATAGGAGACTTTCTCACATCATCTACAAAGAAATTCCCTATTTGAGAAATTCGGTAGCAGGGTAACCATATCTGAATATTGATCATGAGGGGAATTGCAAAGGATGTGAAAGAGGAAACAACATCAATAATATATTTATGAAAAGTGATCCAAAGACAAAAGTTACATTGGAACTAATTCATTATGATGTAGGTGGTCCTATGCCATCCATATAACTAAGTCGATATGAGTATTATGTCATATTTAATGATGAATATTCAAGAAATACTAGCATATACTTCTTGAAGAACAAGAGTGAAGTGTTCAATAAATTCAAGGAATTGAAAGTCTTGATAGAGAACCACTCAGAAAAGAGAATCAAGACACTCACATCAGATAATGGTGGAGAATAAACTTCAAAGGAATTTGAAGTATTCTGTAAGGAGGAAGGGATCAAGAGGGAACTAACCACTCCCTATAATCCACAATATAATGGTGTTGTGGAAATAAATAATAGAACTATTATGGAAGCACTAAAGACCATGGTTCATGGCCAAGACCTCCCAATGCACCTATTGGATGAAGCATCAAGAACAAGCGTATATGTGCAGAATAGATTATCTCATAGTTCTCTTAGATTCAAGACTCCTAAATAGATGTATACAGGAAATAAAATTTAAGTGAGCCACCTCAAGATATTTAGTAGCCCAATATATGTACATATTTCGAAGGAGAAAAGAACCAAATTGGATCCTTCTAGAAATAAGGTAATATTTGTTGGATAATATGAAGTCTCCAAAACCTTCATGATATACATCTCAGGATTCCATCATATTGAGTTAGTAGGGATGTAACATTTGATGAAGACACATCTCTTAAAAAATCTAGAAGGTGTTAGCTTGAATAAGTACATGATCAGGATATATCTCCCAGAATGGTAGAAGTTAAACCCTCTCCTGAAATAGTAGCATCTAAAGATCATGACATGATAGAACCTAAAAACAACCCTACTATGGATATCTCTCGAAAGAGAAAACCTTATTGGGTAAGATAAATCATACAAGAAGTAGAGAGATATCGAGATCCATAATGAACCATAAGAACCAACAAAAGAGCAAAGCCATATTCCAGTTATATAGCTTTGATGTGTGTCCTTGTATATTAATAACCCACTAGCTATGAGGAATACAAACAGAAGAAATAGTGGGTTTAAGAAATAAAGGAAAAATACCAGTCTATAATGAAGAATTATGTTTGGGATATAGTTCCAAAAACATAAAACAAGAGTGTGGTATCTTCTAAATGGATATATAGGATAAAGCATGATGCTGAAGGAAGTATTGAAAATTACAAAGTAATATTTGTGGATAGAGGATTCTCTTAGAAAGAGGGAATTGATTATGAAGAGAAATTTTCTCCAGTAGCAAGGTACACTTCCATTAGAACCATCATGGCACCTACTTCCATGATGAAATGGGACTTAAAATAGATGGACGTAAAGACAACCTTCCTTAATGGTGTGATTGAGGAAGAGGTTTACATTAAATAACCACAAGGATTTGAAGTCGAAGACATAGCGACTCATCTATGCAAGTTGAAGAAGGATCTGTATGGACTGAAACAATCTCTTAGAGGTTTGTATGGTAGAATAGATATTTTCTTAAAAATATTGTGCTTTACCAAGAGCAAAGTTGATTCTAAATTTTATATGGGGATTATGAATGATCAAATGTTCATAGTATTACTATATGTGGATGATGTATTTGTGTTTGGAAATGAGAAACAAATCATAGATTGCAAGAAGAAGCTACTTGGAGAATTCAAGATGAAAAATATTGGATTGATGCATTATTTCCTAGGGATGGAAGTGTGGCAGATCCTAGAAGGAATCTTTTTGAATCAGGGAAAGTATAAAGTATAATTATTGTAAATATTTGATATGTTGGATTGTAATGCCATGGCCACACCCATGGACACCAACCTGAAGCTGTTGTCTGATGAGACATTAGAATTAGTGGAAATGAATCATTACAGACTTGTTATTGGGTCATTAATGTATCTAGTGAAAACAAAGCCATATATATGCTTTGTTGTGAACAAATTGATTCAATATCTACTTAAACCTAGACTGGTTCACCTGATAGATGCAAAGTATGTGATTAGGCACATAAAAGGTACGATTGATTTGAGACTTTACTATGGAAGATATCATGACTACAAACTATATGGATATATAGATTTAGATTGGGAAGGAATTTCAATAGACACAAAGAGCACCTCAGGTAAATGTCATTATCTTGGATCCACCATGATATCATCATTTAGTAAGAAACAATCGAGTGTCACTCTCAGTATAGCTGAAGTAGAGAACATTGCCACTTGCTCCCCCTATTTTGAAGAGATATGGCTTCATAAGTTGATTTCAATATTATTTGATATGGAGTTGAACATGATAGGTAATAACTCCCGATTCAATATTATTCCAATGCCAATGCATATATTTATACAATTGATACGATGGTTGTGTTTCACCTTCCGCCCAGCCTTTTCAGCTTCCTACTATTCAGATTTATTTATTTATTTACAATATATAATACCTACGGATTATATTCTAACAATACCCCTCTTAATCCGAAGGGGTGTTCGTAAGTCCGAGCATGTTTCTGAATCTTTCAAACTTTTCTTGTCCAAGCGCTTTGGTGAAGATGTCTGCAATTTGATCATTTGTGAAACAATGTTGAAGATGGATGTCTTGGCCTCTACATGATGTCGAATCAAATGATACTTTGTGTTGATGTGTTTGGTTCAATCATGGAATATAGGATTCTTAGCCAGCTTGATTGCAGAATTATTGTCGACCAACAATGGAGTGGAGTTCTCTTGTTTTTCTTGCAAATCTTCAAGTATCTTCCTGAGCCATACTATTTCTTTCATTGCTTCAGCTGCAGCCACATATTCAGCTTCTGTTGTTGAATCTGTTGGAACTGACTATTTGTGTGATCTCCATGAGATAGATGCTGATCCAAGACTCATAGTGTATCCAAAAGTTGATACTCCTGTCTCCTTATCGCCATCAAAATCTGAGTCTGAGTACCCAATAAGTTTGAAGTCATCCACTTTAGAGTACTTGAGTCCAACATCTTGAGTCCCCTTCACGTATCTTAGAACCCTCTTTGCAGCTGACCAGTGTCCTTCACAAGGTTTATGCATGAACCTTGAAAGTATGCCAACAACATAAGAAATATCTGGTCTAGTTGTTGTAAGGTAGATAAGACTTCCTACAAGTTGTCGATACTTGGTCACATCTTCAAATTCTTTTCCTTCGCTTGATGTGAGATTCATTTTCTGTTCCATTGGAGTAGATATAGGATTGCATTCTGTCATGCAAAATTTGTTTAGTAGTTCTCCAACATATTTTTTCTGAGATAGGAATATGCACTTAGGATGTTGAGTGACTTCAATTCCTAAGTAATAGTGGAGATGTCTCATATCTGTCATTTCAAAGAGTTTTTTCAAATCTTTCTTTATGGATGATATATAGCTCTCATTGTTCCCTGTCATCAAAAGATCATCTACGTACAACACAAGATACACAACAAATCTTCCAACTTTCTTTATAAATAGTGTTGCATCATCAAGATCAAAATGTTCGAAATTTAACTTCAAAAGATGCTCAGTTAACTTTTCATACCATGCACGAGGTGCTTGTTTTAGGCCATACAAGGATTTGACAAGCTTGCATACCTTTTGTTCTTTTCCTTTCACAAAAAAGCCTTCTGGGTGAGACATGAAGACATTCTCTTTCAAGTCTCCATTCAAGAAATCAGTCTTCACATCCATCTGATGAACTTTCCACCCTTTCTGAGCAGCTAAAGAGAGTAAGGTATGGATGGTATCCCATTTTGCTGTAGGAGAGAACGTTTCTTCATAGTCAATTCCTTCCTTCTGTGCATAGCCTTTTGCTACAAGCCTCGCTTTGTGCTTGTCAAGTGAGCCATCTGATCTGTATTTGTTCTTCTACACCCACTTGCAGCCAATTGGTTTGGTTCCAACTGGAGGGTCAACCAGCTTCGAAGTTCCATTCTTCATGAGTGCATCATACTCATTCTGCATAGCTTCTTTCCACTCAACTCGAGTAGAAGCTTCTTCAAAGGAAGTTGGTTCAAAGTTAGCAGATAAATTAAATTCACAATCAAATGATACATCCATGTCATCACCTGAATTATTTTCTTCTCCTCCATGTCTTTTCGAACTTCTCATTCCCGTATTTCCAACTTCATCCTGATGGACATTTTCAAGTGTCTTTGTGGCCTATTTAGGAATCTTCCGTGATGGTCCTGGTTGATCAGCTGGTGGTGCTTCATCATTGATTGAGAGTCTTTCAATTCTCTCAATCACATCATCTAGTTGAATCTCTTGATCAGGTGAAGTACCAGGAACTTCTTCATGTGGGGGAGATGGTGCTTCATATGGAAATTCCAAAGGTTGATCCAGAATAGGAATCCCCCCTTCAAGGTTTGGAATTTCATATTCATTTTTAGAATATGTCTTTGGATTAGGATAACTTTCCAAATGATCAAGCTGTATCTCAATGGACTGGTCATTTTTATTAGTCTCAAGAAAAATGACATCTCTGGAAATAACAAATTTCTTGTTTACCTCATCATATAGACGGTATGCTTTGGAGTATTCTTCGTACCCTAGGAAAATACATTTTCTTCTTCGAGCACCAAGCTTGTTTCTTTGCTCCTTTGGAATCAAGGCATAACAGGTGGAACCAAAAACTTTGAGATGCCTGACTGAAGGGAGATGGCCAAACCACATTTCATGTGGAGTCTTTTTATCAAGCGCATTTGAGGGACTTCTGTTTCTCAAATAGGCTGCACATTTTACTGCATCACCCCAAAACATTAGTTTTACATTCTTGAAAAACATCATTGAGCGAACCATATTCATTATGGTTCTATTCATTCTTTCTGCTACACTGTTTTGTTGAGGATTGTAGGGAACTGTAGTCTAATGTGCAATTCCATGTTGGCGAAGATAATCTTCAAAAGCATTTGAAGTGTATTATTTCCCATTATCGGTACGAAGTGTACCAATTTTTTATTGTGCTTGTTTTTCTATCAATGCATGAAAGTCTTTGAATGTTTGAAATGATTTTGATTTTGTCTTTAAATAGTAAATCCAGCACATTCTTGAATAGTCATCAACAAATGTCATAAAATACTTATTCCCATTTGCTGAAGGAGTTGGCATTGGGCCACATAAATCAGAATGTACTAATTCTAATTTCCTACTTGCTCTGAAATTAGATTCATGGAATGGCAGCTTACTATGTTTTCCTAATATACATGCATCACATTTGTTCTTCTCTTTGGGAATGGTGGGAAAACCAAATACACCATTCTTTCTCAACAAACAAAGACTATTATAATTTAGATGACCAAATCTTGCATGCCACAATGAACTAGATGACAAATTACCTTCTCCATGTTGAGAGAGGTAGGCATAGTTCTGAACTCTTGCAGATGAACCCTTCAGCTTCAGCAACTTCCCATCTTCATATCCTGTCATGATGACTTGGTTGTCAGAGCACTTTCTTATTTCTATGATTCCATCAAACATGTGGATGGATTGGCCTCGCTGTCGAATCTCCACCAAGGATAGCAGGCTTCTTTGCAACTCTGGAAGATAAAGAACATTCTTCAACAAGAAATCAGGGAATCTAGGCATCTTCAGTCGAATGGTGCCCATTCCCTTTGGTTTAATACTTGACTTATCTGCAAAGTAAACTATGCCATCTATTGTTCCATTAAGTTATTCAAAATAGTCTTTTCTAAATGTCATGTGTGATGTTGCACCAGTATCAAGCAACCAACAATATTTGTAAGATGAAAGTGAAGTCATTTCATTAATTCCAAGATTACAATGTGCAACAATACAATGAGAAGAATCATAAGATTTACTAGCGTCTTGGTTTTTATTATCATCTTTCTTCTGGTTATGCTTGTCTTTGATGGAGTCCCATGAAGCCCAACACTAATCTGATGTGTGCCAGTCTTTCCACAATGCTTGCACTGCAGATCTGATCTTTTGTTGAAGTTGTTTTTGCCCCCTCTGCCTCTGAAATTTCTTCTTCCTCTACCTCTCTTGAGAGTGGCACCAACTCCAGATAATATAGATTGCATCTTTTGCAACTGTTAGTGTAATTTTCAATAATGAACTTGATATGACAAAGAGAAATAGAAAAACAATAACCTTGTAGGTCTACAGTCTCTGCCAAGGTGAATACAATGCAAGCTTCAGGTGAGCATACACAAGCTTCTTCAATATACAAAATATATCAATCACAAGCTTCAAATACACAGCAACATTCCTTTTTATACAATATATACTCTACATAATATGTTATGCATGGAGGCACCAGAAGCTAATATATTAGTGTGCAAAGGATATAAGTGCACAAAAAATCAAGCACCAAACTATATACTTCTGCAAAATCAAGTGATTAGCAGCAGCAATATTAAAATACTTCTTACAGCCTTAAACACATATATCAGTAATCTTCAGCGTAGCACCAAGCAATCTTTAGGGTCGTTGGAGAGAAATCACAGTAGCTCCAATGCACAATAGTCTTCAATGCACAACTCATAATTCAAAGGTCTGAGCTCGAAGGTCTTCAAACAAAAATCATCCCACAAAGTATCACTTCAGTTTGACAAACAAAGTCACCACCAATAAATAGGGTTACGTAGCATTGATAATGCCATCATCGTGGGAGAGCCCACACGCATCGAGAGAAGTGAATTTTCAATTCTTTGCAATCACATACTAGAGGTAGCCACACACCAACTCCGTGTAGCAAATATGCAATATTGTGCAACTAAGGAATGATACACACCTTCACAAAATTAGGGTTTCCTTCCTCCACGCTATTCAGAAAATTAGGATTTCCTTCCTCCACACTATTTTAGCGTTCAACGCAGTCTTCTGACTAGTCTTCACGCGGGAAGCTTTCATTCAATCTCCAACGCAGCTTCAGGTTCGGTCTCCGTTCATAGATTAGATTTGCACAGCTTCACAGGCTTCATGCAGGCACAGCTTCACGGCAGGCACACACAGGCTTCAGGATTCAGCAAGCTTCAACGTAGCCTTCAATGGCACACTACACAATCTAGTTGAAGTAGCAGAGATTATATGGTGTTTGTTTGAAAAACTATAATTACAAATATGGATCCCCATGTATTTACAAGGGCGCCATGTCTCAGGTCTCTGGAAGAAGCAACAGTTCCAGCGATGGGATCGTATCGAGGATGAGCAACAGTGTGAGGTAGTCTCTCGTTTTTCACAAGTCCAAGAGGGCGGCCTCCAACACTGCTCGTTATAGCAAGAGTATTATGTGTAGCAGAGATTATATGGTATGCAAGGACTGGAACAATGTGCTGACATTATTAACCCAGAAGGTTATAAGCAGGTCACGTGTACCCCTTTCTCCTTCTCTCTTTACTCGTTTCAATCACGTTAAGCAGTCACTATGGTTCAGCTCAACGAAACCAGTGCGAGTGACCATTACTAATTTAAAAACAAGCACGGTCTTCTTCAGAAAGCGTATTGCAATCGGGCGCAGATGAGTCTGAAGTTGACGGAGTGGAAAGAAGCTATGTAATCTCAAACTCACATAGCAGAAGGAGGAGATCGCAGTAATCTCAACTCAGTCTCAAATTCCAACAATATGGACTCATGCAGTTTATGAACAGTCCACACAGAAAAAATTAGGGTTTCGTGACTATTACAGGGATTATCACATCACGCAGAGGATGGATAGGGCTGAGCAGAGCGTTAGAATAGCCAGTGCATGCACCAATGCATGCAATCTGTAGACTAAGTAAAATGAATGAGCAGTCTGGCAGCCAGGACAGGCCAGGACTGAAATGCAGCTAGGTAGGAGTTATGGGAAATAGCCAAGCTCTGATACCACTGATAGGTAATAACTCCCGATTCAATATTATTCCAATGCCAATGCATATATTTATACAATTGATACGACGGTTGTGTTTCACCTTCCGCCCAACGTTTTTGGCTTCCTACTATTCAGATTTATTTATTTATTTACAATATATAATCCCTACAGATTATATTCTAATAGAACACCACAATGATTCTCTGTGACAACTAGAGTTGTATAAATATGACAAAGAAACCGATGTTCCTTGACAAATCGAATCACATCGAAACACAATACTTTTATATAAGGGATACAGTACAAAAATGATCTATCAATATCTAGTATGTGATTACTGATGAGAAAATTTCTAATGTACTGAACAAGCCTCTATCTTGAGTAAAGTTTGAATATTTCCATGACAAGCTTGGTGTAGTTCGAAAAGAGTTTCCTTGCAAGGAGGACATTGATGGTACTACAAATGATGAAGATATGGACCTTTTTCAAAACGGAAGAAAAACTTGAATATATGCACTCTCCTTGGAAAGGAGGATCAGGTCGAAGAAATGAACCCTCCTCGAAAAAAGGGGGATCAGGTTGATAATATCGAACTTCCCATGAAAGGGGAAGTAATGACACCACTGGCATAGATGATGGATGACTGTAATGATGATAAGGTTCATCATTCACTTGTGGATGATAGTGTCCTCTCTTGAGCATGGAATGTATAATAATTTGTTCATGAGAGTGGTTCTTACTAAGGATGACCCTGTAGATGTTACTCTTGCATGGATATTACGCACATTCAATTGTTTATACCATAGGATAACACTCACTCAGGAGTGGTCCTAACCTTAGTGGTAAGGATTCTCTGCGACATGACTAACATTTTGTATGCAGTCGATATCTTCTCTGCAGATGATAAAATTGTATGGAGAATATTACTACATTCATATGTAGATACCATAGAATAACATCCTCTTAGTGTCATGTTCCCATTCCAATAGGTCTACTAGTTGACAATGTTCACCCACCTTGTAGTCCGCTAGCTTGGGGGAGGAGGCATTAAATAGGGAAATAAGGGAGATATGGAACCCAAGAGAATATTACTCTATCATTTACAAATTAATATGGGTCAGAAAACTAATAAAGATGGAGAAAATAAAGTGGAATTGATTTGTAAGGACATTTGGAGGTCCATCGGGGCCTTCGGTGGCTAGATGCTTCGTTACACATGTCATGGCTTAAACCAAAATTTGAAATTATGAGTGATGGAATGTTATTAGAAGGTTAAAATCCATGAAATTATATATCATGAGCCCAAGGATTCGAATGGGTGAGTAGGAGTAACCCCCATAGAAAAGGAATATTCTAGGAATAAACTAGGTGCCATGTGGAGCTAGATTCCCTGTGCTTTATGACAACAATGATGGAAGATTATATAACAAGTCAGACATTATTGAAGACCTGATTGCATACCTCTGACAACCTGACATGTCAAGGATAAAAATAGGCTCCAAGGTGGATAATTTTGGACTAGGTGGAAACCATTCGAATTGGGTAGAAGATGAATGGTTGAGGAGGAAACCAAGTAGCACGGAGGTTACTAAACATAAAGAATGAGGTGGAGGAATCCTATGGGAATGAATTAAAACTTGGATTAACTTAGAAGTTTTATAAAAATATTTCATGAGGAATGGAAATGTCTTTTTATCATTTTTGAATTTTCCTTTGGCATTTGAAAAGCAATTGCTTGACCTTTGCATGGTGACTGCACACTTACCCTATTAGTGACCCAATTTAGAGAGAGTGGTATTCTCATAAAATTTATCCATGGGAGAGAAAATTCAACTATAATTTGGATATTTGGAGAGTGTTTTATTTCATATACAAGATTTCTTCTATTCGTGACATATATTTCCTCTCATTCTCTCAATTTCCACATCCATATTTCCATGTTTTTCTATGAAGGTGCACTAGTGTGAATAATAGTTGTGCCCCATTGAGTTAATTTGATTCCAAATATATAATTTAATATGTAATAATATATAATATCAAGTTCATTTTTTCTGTAAGTGGAAATCAGAAAAAATACATATCCAAATGTCCACATTTCCAAGCTTTCTTGTGACTAGTTTCTATGTGATGATTTTCCCTTTGAATCGAGATTGTGTATCTGATGTGTATTGCAGCTTGGGTCAATATTATATGATGATAGTAAGATATTGATATGTTATAAATGGTAAATATTCACATTTATGTGTTATTAACCATTACATGCACCATTTATGAGTCGAAGTTGAGCTTCATTGTGTAATTTCCATTAAGCAAATATCACTAAAATAGTGCATTCGAATATGAAGATTTAATCATTCATTGAAGAACACTTAACCAAGTATAATGAAAGAAAATGAAGTCACAGTACAGTTCCCATAATATTCTCTTAAAATTGGTAGTGTTTCTTATGAGTTGGAGAGGCATTTCTTCCCACACCGTAGGGGAAATTGCACCATAAATTGCTAGTAATTTTTCCCCTTTTTTCCATTATGTCCAAATAAATTTGCCTATGTATATTAATAAAGATAAAACCAGAAGAGAGTATATTTAATACTATTAATAATCAAAACATAATTCCCTATCAAATTCGATACCCACTTGAGAAATTTGAATCCCCCATAGTCCAAGCTAGATAAGACAAATTTTCAATTTTTTTTCCAAAGTTGGGTATTTCTGAATTGGGACATCACAAGTGGTATCGGAAATGATATTGGAACATGATAGAGATACCTATTCATGTTTCATTATTCTAACCTTCCTGCATTAGAAACTAATACTGGAGATCTCAACGGTAAAAGAGAAGACAGTGAAGAAATTAATCCTAGTTATGAAGAGATTAGGAAAGACCTGGGATTTGGAGATATGGAGGGAAAAGAAGATAATGGGACCTTAAAAAACTAATTACATTATCTATTTACACTATGAAAAAAAATATCATTCAGGGGTTCAAATGCATGGCTATCTAATGTGGGAGCAAGTCAGGACCCGAGAGTAGTAGTAGTACATGTAGAAATTCAGGCCTTCATTAGATTAATTTCACCCACAACAATTAACAATTGATCATGCAAAATTATCAACAATGGAGACTGAATATGGAGCTGTAACACAAAATTATATTAATTGAGTGTACAATAGCCAACCCTGTAATAACATAGGCTGCTGAATATATATCTCCTTAGTGAGATCACCATTCAGAAAGGCACATTTTACATCCATATGATGTACCTCCCATTGCCTTGACGCTGCAATGGCTAGAGCTAGCCTGATTGAATCCATCTTTGCCACTGGGGAAAAAGTCTCATTGTAATCAATGCCATGAACCTATGAGTAGCCTTTAGCTACCAATCTAGCCTTGTACTTCAGTTTTGAACCATCAGCAGCAAATTTGGTTTTATAGACCCACTTACACTGTACTAGTTTTCTCCCTGGAGGAAGATCCACTAGCTCCCATGTGTTGCTTTTCTGTAGTGAGTTGAACTCCTCATTCATGGAAGCTTACCATATTGGATCTCCTGCTGCTTCTTCATATGTTTGAGGATCAGACTCCACCATCAAATAGCATTTTTCAGCAAACTCAGGATCCTTCATGCACAGACCACTCTCAAATTGAGATCTAGTCCTCCTTGGGTCATTGGGATCCCCAACTAACTGTCCTGCTGCATGTAGTGTCTTGGCTGCCCATTTAGGCCTTGTGGGGATGTTTGGGTCTTCAATAAACTCATATCCATCAGATAAATCAGAATCAGCATGTTCAACAAACTTTTTACTTACTTCTTGAGGTTCAGGTGGTGAAGAGGCTTCACCAATCTCCACTTCTGCAAGGGGTTCTTCTTCAAACGGAACACACCTTTCAATGAAGGATTTGTTTGTGCTCAAGTTTATCAAATTGTACCCTTTTGGATATTTAGAGTATCCCAAAAAAATACACTCTTGTATTTGGGGCTGCAAAGCCTTCCTCTTCTCTATCGGGATTCTAGCCCATGCCTTTGAGCCAAAAATCCTGAAATGGGTCACATCTGGCTTGTGCCCACTCCATGCTTCGAAAGGAGTCATGCCATCCAACTGTTTGTGAGGCACCCTATTCTGAATATAGGCTGCACAGTTGATAGCTTCGGCCCAGTACTTTGGTGGCAAAGTTTTGGCCTCCATCATGCATGTTGCCATCTCCTTCAGTGATCTGTTCTTCCTCTCTGCAACACCATTTTGTTGTGGTGTGTAGGGGATAGAATGCTGCATCTGAATACCTACATCTGCACAATAGTTAATAAACTCATTCTTGACATACTCACCACCGTTGTCAGATCTGAGTGCTTTGAGTTTTCTTCCACACTGGTTTTCAACCAAAGCCTTGAAGACTTTGAATAGGCCAAAAACTTCTGACTTGTGTTTCATGAAGTGAACCCAACAATACCTAGAGATATCATCAATAAAGGTCAATGAATATTTGGCCTAGCTCATGGACATATGAGGGAATGGGCTAGCAACATCACTGTGAATCAGTTTGAGGGGTGCAAAGGTTCTCTCATGGCTGGCTTTCTCAAATTTGTGCTCTGGGTGTTTTCCTAGGATACAGCCTTGGCATACTCCTTTGGAAAATTTTATCTTGGGAACCCCTATGACCATATCTTTCTCACTAAGATCAGATAAATACTTGTAATTTAAATGGCCAAATTTTTCATGCCATAGCTTCCTAGCTTCATTAGCATGGATAAGAAGAGCAGAGGGGTTTGAGTAAGGCAGGAAGTGTGAAAACATGTATACCTTTTGAGCATGATTCGCTACTCCTTTTGCAATGATTCTTCCACTTGAGATTTCTGTGATCTCAACTTCATCTGGTGAGAATATGACTTTCTTAGGAGACCCAGTGTGGGTCATCTGGTACACTGATAGAAGGTTGGAGGCGAGACCAGGGACATACAGCACATTGTTGAAGTTACCATGATCAATTTCTATCCTTCCTTTGCCTTTGCTTTCAGTGAGAGAGTCATCTCCCAGTACAGTAGATGGTCCTTTCGACTTGTCCAGTGAGGAGAAGGCTTCCTTAGTCGAAACCATGTGTCTTGAAGCTCCAGAATCTATGATAAAAATGGGTGAGCTTGATGTGCCAGCAACTAGAGCATGAACTCTCTCTCTGTCATCAGAACTTGATCCTCCTTCTCTCTTCTTTGAGCCTTCTGGAAGGGAGATGCCATTCTTCTCCAACAGTTGAGTTAACATATCTATCTACTTTTTCATACAAGAGCTTTCAGTTTGATTTCCCTTCAAACAGTATGAGCACTTATTCATTTCACCTTTGTTTTTCTTCTTCTGGGTATTTTTCTTGGGACCTTGTTGATCCTCTGGAGACTGCTTCTTGTCTCTTCCTTTCTCAGGTGGATTTTTAGCTTTCTTTTTTCTTTTTGAATCCACCCTCAAATCTCCAGCAATCAAAGCTTGATCTTTGGATGGTTTGATGGTGCCCATCATCACCAGCTTGTCTTGTTCCTGTGTGAGAGATTCCATGAAATCTGCAATGCTAGGCATATTCCAGGTTCGAGCTGTGAGTTTTGTGGCATAGAAGGTCGAAACAAAGACTGAGTAGTCAGGACCTAGCTTCGAGAGGATGGACAATACGAGCTGTTCATCTTTCTTTTCAATACCACACTGTTTCAGCTGCAAAACTAGTGCTTTGAACTTGGAGAAATATAGCTGCAGGGATTCAAAATTACTGGGACTCAGGGAGATCAACTCATTTTCGATTTGGTGTCCCCTCATCTCATCTGTCTTTCCAAAGAGTTCAGAAATTTTCTCCCATACTTGATCTGGTGAAGTCAATCCATCGAGATGGAAAAGGAGGTCTCGGGAAATACTGAGACATAGGAGGCCATAGGCCTTATCTCTCTGATTGTGCCATTTGATCTTCTCTGCAGCAGCATTGGGCTCTGCCTCTGTATCCATAGTCACCCTGTAGAGGCCTTTCGCTCTCAACAAGATCTCCATCTCCGCTTTCCATTCAAAAAAGTTGAAGGGAGTGAGGATAGTTTTCTGTAAATCCATAGCTTTAGAAAATCTGTCCTGGTTGTCAGTAGAAGGCTCCCAGTCTTGATGTCGAACCTGCAAAACAATTTTTGAAGGAGAGTAATAACCTACAATGGCTCTGATACCATGTAGAAATTCAGGCCTACAGTAGATTAATTTCACCCACAACAATTAACAATTGATCATGCAAAATTATCAACAATGGAGACTGAATATGGAGCTGTAACACAAAATTATATTAATTGTGTACAATAGCCAACCCTGTAATAACATAGGCTGCTGAATATATAGAATACATGAGAAAATTGAATGCATAAGGAAGCATCCAAATCTAGCATAAAGCAGGCTTACCCAAAATAGGCAAATCCCCCATAGGTGTAAAAAGCTTATCCCAAATCTATCAAGGACCCCACGAATTAGCAAGGGCGCATAGGAAAGCTAAAGAGTGGTCAAATGGCAGCTCATACATGCTTTTGCATGGAGGAAAGAGTGGAGGAGCAAGAGGCAACAAAGTTGATTCACCTCACCTAGTCTTGCTTTCCTATGTGCCTTAAAACACTGAAAAAGCAGGCAATAAAGCAGAAAAAGCAGAAGGGCGCCTAGGAGGCCAGGAATAAAGTAGATTTGATTCCTAAGGCTTTCCCAAGTGCTCCATGAGTCAATAATGGCAATTTTGACCTCTATGGATAGGCAATTAGCAACTTGAACATGGTGGGACTCATGGACTAGGCAAATAAGACAAAAATAAATGAATTAATGTCTAAGTGGGTAAATACGATGGGTTGATTATTCTAACAGTACACCCCTTGTTGATGGGAAGGCCCATGGAGAAACCATTTTTTTGAAGACTGGACCTCATAAAATACCTCTTGATTTCAAAAATCAGAATGTACTTGCAATAACCAAGTTTTTAAAGTCCAAATAATTCCCTTACACCACCTATGATGTTATAGATGCAGCAAATGATTGGGAGCAATTAAGTGATGAATGTAGGGAAGTCCTACCTTTTGATGAGTTCAGTAAAGCTTCTCTTCAATTCAATAAAGGAGGAAATTGGAGTAAGGAATATTATATTAACCATGAATTAAAATATTCCATGGGAAAATTAACCATTCCTTCCTTTGATGTTTCCTCACAAATGTTTGCTAGTGGTTGGTTGCAAAAATTAAGTGTATATTTCCAATTAAATCCTATGGTTAAATAAGATGCATTGAAAATGACCATTCTGCATCTTGAAGGGGATGCTAGTGATTGGTGGTTCCATGGTCTTATAACCTTGATACATTATCAAATTTTATATTATGAGGGTTTCTCCCATGCCTTGATGGATATATTTGAGAGGAAAGACCCTAGACTTCATTTCAAAGAATAGCACAATTCAAGAAAGTAGGAACTCCTGAAGTATACATGTTAGAATTTGAAAAGATTTAAGTAATTGTTTCCTATGTATCCATGGCTAGGTTGGTTTTATTTTTTATTGAAGGATTGAAAAAACCTTTGAGAGGGATAGTGAAATCCCACAAGCCATCAACATTGAAGGATGCCATGAATTTGACAAGGGATTTCCAGAATATGTTGCTAAGAACAAATTACCCTCCTAAGCTAAATTTCCCTTCCAAGTTCAAGGAAGGTAACAAACCATGGAAAAAGGACTCCTATACCATTTAAAATAAAGGATTACCAAGAAAATAATAGCTTATAATAAATAAGCTATGTTTTACATGCTAACAACCTTAGGTCCCACGACATAGATGTGCCAAGGGGAAGGAAAACTAAATTGAATTTTTTTCTGAATATGATGAATATGAGGAAGATGATGAAGAGGCACAAATTTCAGCGCAATAAGAAGGGTATCAAACTACAAAATAAGAATAACCCACTCTTGATATAGGAAAAATTGCACCACTTTTGGGTGTACCTAGATTCTACATCTTAAGGCTCAAGGGCATCATACAAGGCCAAAAAGTCATGGTTATAGTGGATGTTGGAGTCACTCACAAATTCAAATATGCATCCTTTGTGGAGAGGATAAAGTTACAAGATTAAATTTTTTATTGTTTCACATTCATCATTCCATGTAACAATCTATGGACTGCACTAAATGTATTCCAAAGCTTGAAGTTACTCTAGGAAATCATACTATCACTGATAATTTTTAGGTAGTGAATGTGGCTGATAGAAATGTGGTTTTGGGAGTACAATTCTTTCATTATTTATAGGATCATACCGTGAATTATCATTTCCCTCAAATAGGGTTCAAAAATTCAGAAGGGAAACCCATCTTGTTGAGGGGAATGCACACTTACCCAAATAAAGTAGTGTCTTCTCACAACATGAGGACTATCTTGAGGCATGGAGATATAGAGCGGGTTCCTAAATGTTTGGTTACATATACTAAGTCCTAATTTAACATTACCAAGAATCCTAATGAGATAGAGAAACTATTGAGTAAGTATGAGAAGGTTTTTGGAGACCTTCCTTCAGGAATACCACCAAATAGAGGTGTTCAGCATAGCACTGAGATGGGTATAGGAACAAAAACTAAAATAATGCATCCTCATAGACATCACAAAAGGATTCAATATGATATTTAAGGGGCCATTAAATAAATCTTGGGCTTGTATCTCATAATGCCTACTTCTGCACCATTTGCTTGTTCAGTTGTTATGGTAAAAAATAAAGATGGAAACTTGAGAATGTGCATTGATTTCAGAGCATTAAACAAGAAGACAATAATGAATAGATACCCCATTCGAAGGATTGATGAGTTTATGGATGAGATCCATGTGGACAACTTCTTCTCAAATATTGAACTTAGATCAAGTTATCATCAAATTCGAATGAGAGAAGAAGGTATACCAAAGACTTCTTTCAGATGCCACTACATTCACTTTGACTTTGTTTTCATGCCCTTCGAATTGAAAAATGCACCAGCCACATTCCAATCATCCATGAAAAACATCTTCCACAAGAAAACTCATAATTTTGTACTTGTTTTCTTTGATGACATTCTTATTTACAGTAAAACTTCAAAGGAACAATTGCATCATCTAGAAGAGGTATTGAAAATTTTGCATGAACAATCTTTGTTTCCTAAGATGTCAAAATGTGAGTTTGGTTTGAGAAATATCTTGTATCTTGGACACATCATTGGTCAATATGGTGTGAAGGTGTATATTGATAAAATAACATCGATTTTAGAGTGGTCTCATCCCAAAAGTCTTACTGTATTAAGAGGGATGATCGGAATTTGCACCTGGTATAGAAAGTTTCTGAAGTGGTTATCCCAACTCACTTCACCTATAAATTATTTGAAAAATAAAAATTATTTCCAATGGCATGAAGGGGTTGACAAATATTTCCAAATAATGAAGGAGGTAATAAGAAATTGTCCTATTCTATCATTTCCTGATTATTCTAAACTATTTGTCTTGGAATGTGAGGCATCAGAATAATGCATTGAAGCAGTTCTAAGATAAGGAAAACACCAAATAGATTCTAAGAGTACGAATATTCAGAAATATGAGATTATTTAATCCATATATGATAAATAAATTCTGGTCATAATGTATGTTTTGATCATGTTTTGACAATACTTGGTGGGAAACAAATTTCTACTCAAAACTTACCATAACAGCTTAAGATACTTCGTCACTCAAAAGGATTTAAATGAAATGAATAAAAAGTGGGCGAGTAAGATTCAAGAATTTGACATTCATATTGAATATTTGAAGGGGAAAAATAATGTGGTAGTTGATTCCTTATCTATAAGACCTTCTATTTCTCTCATGGATGTAGCAGAAAATTGGAAAGCTACATTAGAAGCATAGTATGGCAAAGATATTTTTTCTTGTGAAATTTTTTATGGGACTAAAAATGATCATAGGTACACAGTATTGGAAGGAATAATATACTACAAAGGTATAATCTGTTTGGTCCCTAATTCATGTTTTAAGGATGGAATTTAAAAAACAACTCATGATTATCCTCCAGCAGGCCACCTCGATTTCTTCAAAACATACCGAATGTTGAGGGAAATATTTGTATGGAAAGGGTTGAAAGATAAAGTTATGAAGTATTCTAATGAATGCCCCACATTTAATATAAATAAGGTGGATAACACTCATCCATCTATTCTCTTACATCCCTTGTCAATTCCAACTAAAAAATGGGAGAGCAATTCCATGGACTTCATCACTGGGTTTCCCAAAGTATTTGGTAAGGATTGAATATTTGTGGTGGTGGATAGACTCACTAAATTTTCTCATTTCTATGCTTTTACTACCACTTTAACTGCCGCACAAGTGGCTGAACTATTTTTTAAAGAATTTTTCAGATTGCATGGGATTCCTAAGAGCATTGTCAAAGACAATTATAACATATTTTTTAGTTCATTTTGGGAAGAACTCTTCAAAATGGTGGGGAAAAATTTGACACCTAGAAAAAGATATAATCCCCAAAGTTATGGCCATATAGAGAGTGTGAATCAATGTTTGGAAGGATACTTAAGGAACTATATTAGTGGGAAGCAAAAACAATGGATAAAATGGTTGCATTTGTGTGAGTTTTGTTACAATACTACTTTCCATATGTTAATTGGAATGTCTCCTTTTAAATAAATTTATGGTTATGATGTATCCACTTTTAATTACCACATTTTTGGTGATAGTAGATCTCCCAAGGCTAAGGATTGTATTGGATAAAGTCACGAAATTTTGAAGGTCTTGAGAGATAAATTGCAGGCTGCTCAAAATCGGTAGAAACAATATGCAGATCAACATAGAATGGAGAGACAATTCCAAGTGAATGACTTCATATATTTGAGGATTCATCCCCACAAAAAAACCATGATAAAAGGTAAAGGTTCATAAATGATCAAAGTAAAATTTTATGGTCCCTAGAAAGTGATTCGAAAAGTTGGAGAAGTGTCCTATCAATTGGAGCTTCCCATGGGAAGTAAAATTCATAATGTGTTTCACGTTTCTTATGTAAATAAGGTTATAGGGAAGAAAATTTCAGTTTTAGATAATTTACCACTTTTATATTATTAAGGACAACTTGTTCTCATTCCAAACATAATCTTCAGAACAATGGAGAGAAGGCTACGAAGCAGAAGAATCAAAGAATATTTGGTACAATGGAAGGATTTTCCTAGTGAGGATGCCAATTGGGAAGATGAAAAAACTTTGCAGCATCCAAAATTGGCATTTATTGAGTACAATCAATATTGGGTGGGGAGGACTGTCATGTCCCCACTCCAATAGGTCTACTAGTTGACAATGTTCACCCACCTACTAGCTTCCTAGGTTTGAAGAGGAGGCATTAAGTATGACAATAATGGAGCTATAGGACCCAATAGAACCTTAATATATCACTTATAGATGAATTTGGGTCATACAAATAATAAATATGGAGATAATAAAGTCAAATTTCTTCATAAGTACATTTGGAGGTCTATGGTGTCCTTGGGTGTCTAGATGCGTCCTTACACATGTCATGGCTTAACCCAAAATTAGAAATTATGAGTGATGGAATGTTATTGGAAGGTGTAGAGTCATCAAATGACATACCATGTGCCCAAGGATTCAAATCGGTGAGTATGGGTAACTCCTCATAGACTGGAAGAGTCTAGGAAGAAACTAGGTTCCATGTGGAGCTATATTTCCTGCGCTTTATGACAACAATGATGGATTATTTTATGACAAGTTAGACCTAATTGAAGAAATAATTGCATACCTATGACAACCTGACATGACAGGGATAAAAATAGGATCCAAGAGGGAGAATTTGGGACTAGGTGGAAGCCATTTGAATTGGGTGGAAGATGAAGGGTTGAGGAGAAGACCAAGTGGCATGGAGGTTACTAAACATTAAGGATGAGGTGGAGGAAGAATATGGGAATAAATTCAACCTTGGAGTACCTTATGAGGGTTATAAAAATATGTCTTGATGAATGGAAATGGATTTTGATCATTTGTCAATTTTCCTTTGGAATTTGGAGATAATTTTCTTGTCCCTTGCATGGTGAGTGCACACTTACCTTGCTAGTGAGACAATTTAGAGAGAGTGAGATTCTCATGAATGTTTTCCATGAGAGAGGCCATTCATACCTCTCATATGGATAATCAGAGAGTGTTTTATTACATTTAGGAGGTTTCTTCTATTCGTGACCCATATTTCCTCCCATTCTTTGAACTTCATGTTATGGAGAGAAACTTCCTATGGCTTGGGGATACCACAACATACAACTTTGAGACTAGAAATCAATATTTCCCAATATGAAAGAGAAAAAAAACATATAAAACTAGGGTATACCAAATCATACCTTGTTCCAGACTGTTGAAGTAGATCCCCATTAAGCTTTTCCAATTCACGCTTGCATTAGGAATTTGCTCTGAACAACAACAAACAAGACAAGAATGATCTATAATAATGTGTTAGACCTACTCTAGCATATATATTCAATAATGTATAAGAAATTAAATACATCAATGAACTCAATATTCATATTCAAATGCACATAATTGGACAGGAAAGGATATTCCATTAATAAAATAAGAGATTACAATAGTGACAACCTTTGTCAACACGTCTAGGAACTGGAGAAACCGAGTCCTCTACCTTGGCCTCCACCACCTCAATTGTCCATATCTCGATAGAATTATCACAAAAAAAAGGCAATATTAGGAAGAACAAAAAGTGATCCTAAGGGACAAAGGGATGTATACTGAAGTATAAGAAAACTGAGGCAATAATGGACTATAGTTTCTTTTCTCTTCAATTCCTCTTCTTCAATGTATGCAAAAGGGTAATGGAGGGTCGAATCTGAGTGATCTCAATGCATATGGAAGGCCAAGAGTAAGGATATTCGGACTCATATGAGGAAAAATACAAAAATATTTGGATTTATGCACACATCTTGATGTACATGGGTTTGAGGTCAAAAGTTGCATGTACACATGAGTATGGGTTTGAAAGTCATGTACAACAATAAACATGTGTTTTTTAGGGATGATATTGGAACATCAAAGTATAATATAAGTACATGGGGTCTAAAGAGTCCGCAGAGGGACATGGAAGGCCATAAATATGTGATCATCCATGCATGGTAAAATCAATTATAACAGATTCCCCCTAATGTGTGAGGTCAGAGGGATGACATGATGGTTGAAATACATTATAAATTCCATCCCAGAAATGAAATAATGAAGACTCAGGTGGAAGAACTAGCCACTCATCAGTACAATACAATAACCAATATCTGCATGTGGTTGCAAATACATATAGCAGTCTTGGATACGTAAGAGTACAATGGCCATGAATAGGAATGATATACAAAATGTCACATGTTTGGTCATCGCCACATACAATATACAATAGATCATACTATCCAAAGCTAAATATATAAAATGGATCAAGATCTCCATAGTGGATGAAGATATTTGATATACAATGGAATCAAATCACAATAGATGATATCTCATGAACATTGGCATGATCAAGTAGGTAGCATACATGGAATGCCACCAAACTGGAAGGTATTCTACATGAACCGCTGCGAGTACATGTCCTACTATGCAAATAGATGTGTCAAAGTCTAACATTGTATTCCATCTTCTGATTAATGCTCATTTATGTATATTGTTAACAAACACGAGATCACCCACCGATAATGAAAATGGGAATCAAGGTAAAGAGTGAAATCTAAACAGTGTGAATAAATGTGTTGAGGTCGAACACTTGGAAGAATCCATCAATCATGGGACATTGATGCATTCCCCAAATTTTCGATGGCAAGAGAACCTACCATTGATGACTCTAAGTCTTGAGGAACTCAAATGACTCTAGAATCCCATTCTAGAATAAATTATCTGAATTGAATGGAATTGAATATGCTGGAAGGAGGGAATTAAGGCATCCCCCATCAACCAACATGAGGTACTCAACAACATTGTATAATGTGGAAGAACCTGAATAAGATGTGCATAAACCAGCAACAGTACTGGTAATGGCCGACATGCAAAGTCAAGATAACTGAGGAATGGTAGACTCAGGTTTCATATTCTTTTGAACAAGTGCATAAATGAGGACGGTGAAAAAAAGTAGGCAGCATGGACTTGATATGCAAACTAGGACATCTTTGTGACACAGGAGGCATCAACATAGGCTATTTTTATGTTTTTTGAATTTTTTTTGGACTTTTTCAGATATTTTGAAAATATTGACAAATAATAAAAGTGTTTTATAGTACATAGATAGGAGGAGATGAGTGTCAAGGAAATAAAATATAGTTCCAAGTAGTGGAACATACCTATGCTCAATTCAAGGAAACATGTGCAGGATAACAACACTCGGTGGGAGGTCTCCTCTAGGTAAAATGGGTGATCAAGATCCAAAATAGATGTCAAAATTATTTGCTTTACTACACATGAGACAAGCTCACTCTATATGGTCGATAAATCAAAGTGAGGGAGCTAGCATAAATCTCAATAAGGGAATCAAAACTCATAAAAATGCAACTACAACTTGATATATACAAGGGAGTCCCTATGGGGAAAATCTAACATAAAGTTCAAGAGGAATATAAAGCTCTTGCTCAAGGACATGGTAGGACTAAAAAGGGAGTTCCACAACCTATAGGAGGCAACTCAGCATGGGTACCAAATACAAAAAAGCATCTAAATAGGGCACCCATGTATAGGAAAGCTCTACCATTCACACAATACCACTTCTAACAGCTGCATGAAGGTTCCATGATATAATGGAATGGGTTTGTACCTAAGGTTAACATGAAATAGTCATCAAGCCATGAAAAATGAAAGCGGTTGTGAAATCCTAACCTATTTGTCAACTCATACATTATACCTTTAATACATACGAACGATTCAAATCCCTCGGAGAGAGTGTACAAAAAATGGACCCTACATGACAACTATATTAGTCCAAAACAGCTGGAAACAATCAATTAAAATTCCAAACTATATGCTACAAGGAGGATTGATCATGACAAGTACATTCAAAGGAAATAATGTTGTGGACAATGGGACATAAAAAGGAATATAAAGTATAAACCCACTATTCACGTATCCACTACCACCCCCTTGAGGGTGAAGACTAGTGTTAACATTAGATGAAGGCAGTGAAAATCCTCTGCAAATGGAGTAGAGGATGGAATATGACCACTATCAAATCTACGAGGAAGATAAGGGGTTATGGTTCACCCCAATCCAACACCAGGGTTCGCAGTGGGACCAAGAGAAGGTGACGAGATAATAGTAGTGATATTAGGCATGTCGAATATAAAAGGACCTAAAATCAAGAGAACATAAATATACTCAAGTAATGATGATCCCTAAATCTAACTAGCACACAAAGAGCACACTCCTAATAAGATATATATCCAGAATAAAATAAAACCAAGGGGACGACATATGAGATCCAAAATGTGGTAGATATGTCTTGCCTATGAGAGGCTTGAAACTCCCATACACTACAAGCAGAGACTCGTAACCAATTATAGTGTCCCTCATCTTCAACACATAAAGTGACTATGTTGCACGACCCCTACCTGGCCAGGACACCTACAGAATAAAATCTACAAGTACCACTTCTGATACCTAAGTAAGGAAACTATGGTCACCTGAATATAATCAATGCTCATGTGGACAGTCACAGGAGGGATCGATCGTATGGGTAGGGTAGAAAATACTGAAACTCAAAAGAGCCACTAGATACAAATACAATCCTAGAAATATCTCTAGAGCTCATAGAAAGTGACCAAGTGCTATCCCAATCACAATCGCATGCACTGCCTCATGCTTAATTCTTGTGTAAGAGGAGCATCCTGAGAAACACTAATTATACCAAGGGTTTCAGGCTATCACTTGGGAAGACACCTACTTGTTTGTGTTTAGTAGTCTTGGAGAATTGACTCACAATGAACTATTCCAAGACTCTAAATCCTAATCTCGTTGGTGAACCCTATTAAAAAAAATGTGTAGTTCATTTTAATTAAGAGCTAATTTTAATGGCTATGATTACTCAAAGGGAAATGGTTGGGAAACTAATGATATTATGACTCAATAGTGAAATAAATATTTACTCCTAACAAACAATGCGAAGTGCAATCTTTATCAAATGAAAAACAAGGTATGCCGCTACATGAGATGCATAAATAATCATTCCTTCCCAAATTCCAATGCAATCCTTCCTATGAAATGCTAAATACAACTCTCATCCAAACAATCCAATGTAGGTACCTCCTCAAATCCATATCTAAGATGCAACTCAGAGTGCAACTATTTTGTATTTTTCAATATAAAAGAATGAAAAATGAAATAAAAGTCATTTAAAACTCTTATTCTCTATAGCAAGTATAAAACACAAGCCTAGCAAGACACCAAGACAAAAAAGTGAATGCACAAATCGAAAAAAAGAAGAAGATAAATGACTAAAACTATTTTCAAAGAAAAAATAAATAAAAAAGCGGTCTCTGGTCACAACAGAAGCATTCAACAGATAACATCAGAACCCAGGACGACCCATCCACACTCACATCCCACCCAACAACTTCTCACATACAAAACTCAACCAAAAGGGAGGTTGGGCATGGCTATTTAAGGGACAACACCATATGTACATTCATTTTCAACTAAAACCCGAGTATTTATGTGATTGTTATGCTGAAACCCGTGTATATAGAGAAAAGTGTGGTAAAAACCAGGCTAAAGGTCAAACCAATCAAGGGGAGTGTCAATGTATGAACATACTATAAAATGTGACACAAAAATAGGGAGAAATAGAGAGAGAGTATAAAATAGATTTTTCCCCCAATACCCAATGAAAAACAACTAGGAACATCCCCATTGGGGGTACCACAACATGAAACTTTGACACTAGAAATCAGTATTTCCCAATATGCAAGAGAAACAAAACATATAACACTAAGGGATATTAAAGTGTACCTTGTTCTGGGCGGTTGAAGTAGATCCTCGTTGAGATTTTCTAATTCACGCTTGCATTAGAAATTTTCTCTCAATAGCAACAAACAAGACAAACATGCTCTATAATAATGTGTTAGACCTACTCTCGCATATATTTCAATAATGTATAACCAATTAAATACATATATGGACTCAATATTCATATTCAAATACACATAATTGGATAGCAAAATATAATTGTACTAATAAAATTAGAGATTACAATAGTGCAACCTCTATCGGCACGTCTACGAACCGAAGAAACAAAATCCACCACCGGGGCCTCCACAACATCAATCCTCCATATCTCGATAGAAATATCACAAAGAAAATTCGAGCTTCGAAAGAACAAAAATTTCTCCAAAGGGACAAATGGATGAATACTCAAGTATAAAAAAACTGAGGCAACGATGGACTATAGTTTCTTTTCTCTTCAATTCCTCTTCTTCAATGTATCCAACAAGTTCCTTCTATAGCACTCCCAAAGGGTATTCGAAGGTCGAATCTGAGTGATCTCCAAGCATATGGAAGGCCAAGAGTCAGGATATTCGAACTCATGTGAGGAAAAATCCAAAAATATTTGGATTTATGCACACATCCTCATGTATGTAGGTTTGAGGTCAAAATTCGCGTGTACCCACAAGTATGGGTTTAAAACTCGCGTACAACAATATACATGTTTTTTTTAGAAATGATCTTGGAACATCAAAGTATAATATAATCCCATGGGGTGTAAAGAGTCTACATAGGGACATGGAAGGCCATAAATATGTGATCAACCATGTGTGGTAAAATCACTTATAACACTTCCACTTACATATTTCCATGTTTTTCTATGAAGGCACACTAGTATGAATGGTGGTTGCACCCCATTGAGTTTAGTGGATGTAAAATATATAATGTATGATATATGGGTCAATAATATCAAGTTCATATTCTATGAAAGTCGAAATAAAAATAAATACATATACAAATGTCCACATTTCTAAGCTTTCTTGTGAGTAATTTCCATGTTATGAGTTTCCCTTTAAATGGATATTGTGTAGCTGATGTGTATTCAAAATTGAGTCAATATTTTATGTTGTTAGTAAGACATTGAAATTATTTCATGGTATATATTCATATGTATCTTTTATGAACCATTATATGCACCATTTATGAATCAAAGTTGAGCTGCAGTGTGGCATTTCCCTTAAGCAAATATCATTGAAATTGTGCATTCGAGTATGAAAATTTAATCCTATAATGAATATATATTAACCACATATAATGAAATAAAATGAGGTACCATTACACTACCCATACTCTCTTCTGAGTTTACGGTGCAGTAAGTTCAATGGAAACAAGCCTTAGTTCCCTCCCTCCCTGTCATCAAGTGCATAAAGACCTGGGATCAACTCTTGGATCGAGTCCTGGCATCCTGTCATCGAGTGCATAAAGACCTGGATCGGCTAGCAGCTCTCGGGAATGACCTAAAGGCATCAAGTCCTGCGGGCTATGTCCATCCGTGGGATCACCACTTACCCTGGCTTCCCTAGTTTCCTGACTTGCTATTGCCGTTCATCATCAACATAGCCAACGAATTTGGTAGGGTTTCTTATGAGTTGGAGAGCCATTTCTTCCCACACCCTAGGGGAAATTGCACCTTAAACTTCTAGTAATTTTCCCTTTTTTCCATTATGTACAAATAAATTTGTAGATGTATATGAAATATAATAAAATATCATAGATTCTATTTAATATTTATAATACTCCCCACATAATTCCCTCTCAAATTCGATACCCACTTGAGCCATTCGAAACACCCACAGTCTAATTTAGTCAACAAATTTTTTCCAAAATTTTGCCAACATTGGAAATTTTCGTATTGGGACATTACACTTAGGAGTGGTCCTAAAATTAGTGGTATATATTCTCTATGATGATTCCTCACAGACGCCATAGTATTACACTCACTTGGGAGTGGTCCTAACATCAATTGTAAGTATGTTCTATGATGAGGGCCGACATTTTGTATGTGTTCGAGATCTACTCTATAGACAATACTCATGCCTTGAAGAGTATTCCTACACATAAATGTATATACCATAGTATAACACTCACTTGAGACAATTCCTAACCTCGGTGGTATGAATGGTATACAATGAGTTTTCACAAACGATTGGGCCTACATCTAGGTGCGATCAAGATATACATTTAGTTGTAGACGATTCGACTAATCGATATTATGTATCAAGATGATGGAGGATTGCATTTTACTTGGAATTAATTCCTAATGTGATAGGGATTAATAATCCCACAAAGAGATAAATTGTATTGCACATATAGTTGCGAAAAAGGAGCAATTATATCGAAGTGTGGTTGCAAAGGATGAATAATATCGAAGTGTTGATGTAAAGGATCAAAATAATAAAAGTGTTGTTTCTACAAAGGATTAAGAAGATCAGAGTACTAATACAAAGGATCAAATATCAAAGTACTTCTACGGAGGATAGAGAAGATCGAAATTGCTGCAAAGGATAGAAGATCGAAGTACTCTTGCAAAGGCTCAGAAGATCGAAGTGCTCTTATGAAGGATCGAAAGATTGAAGTGTTGCTGCAAAAGGGATCAAGTGATTTTGTGATGTAGAAGATAAAGACATTGAAGAGTAAGTGTTCCAATTACTGATTGTGAAAAAATCCTATGACGTATATATGTATTACCTCGATACTGCTAATGAGATTTTATTTCTTTTTTGTTATAGTCTATGATGATGTTGTCAGTAGAATAACATTCTCGTTAAGGGGGATTGTTGAAATATTGTAATTTCAAATAATATTCTAAATGTATTTTATTCATGTAACCCAAGGGATATTTTATTATTTCTCTGTTGGGGTGTTACTATTGTATTTGGTCATCATAGATTCATGAGGTAAATCCTCCGTTTTCAGTTGGGTCATTAGTAACCCAATGAATAATATAAAATATTGTTTTGAGTATTCCTAGCTAAAGTCAATGGAGACAGTTTAGTTGGGTCGACTTGTTTAGGGTAAAATTCAGTTAGCTCAATGTGTGTAAATAGGAGAGACGTGATTCTTCTTTGGACACAGACTTAGTCACTTGAGTACCACACACGACAGAGAGAGAGATATAGATAGAGAGAGAGATAACAATAAGGAGGATAATACAAGTTTTTGGGGTTATATCTTATACATCTTAAACAGAGGAAGTTTTGTCTTGGTTTTCTCCTCCTTAAGGGTTTCCCATGATAAATACTGCATCTATCTTGTGATTGTGTTTCTTTTAGTTATTATGCATTAGCTACGGTTGTGAAATTGAATTGAACACTAATTATATCTAGGCATATGAAATATTAACACAATGCTCAACTCCCTCTTAATCCCAGATTCTCTGCAAAGTTCCTTGAATTCTTTCAAAGTGAAATCCCTGCCATTATCTAACCATGGAATATGTATATTCCTATATGTCTAGTTCTCGACTAAGGATTTATATTCCTTGAACTTGCTGAAAAATTCACTTTTTCTCTTTAAAGAAATATATCCAATTCTTATATGAGAAATCATATACAAAGGAAACATAGTACACATACCCTCTTCATGAGCTAAAATATATGGATCCACATACGTCCGAGTGTACTATCTCCTATATTTCTTTAGCCTTTCTCACACTACTGGGAAATTTCCTTTTTTCATACTTTCCTTTTTCACATCCTTTGCAAATTTCTTCATGATTTTCTTGGATCTCTCGCATTGCTCAGATTACTTTGCTTTCCATTGGTAGTGCTTTGTACTGCACATGTCCAAGCCTTCTGTACCATAGTTGATTTGGTTCAATCAACTCATGAACTAATTCTCATTTAGGTTTTCCCTTCAACTTGTACAAGCCTCTGTCTTCTTCTCCAATCGATGTTACATCCTCTATTGTCTTTCCTCTCAACAACATCGAAACTTGGTCATCGACAAATGAAACCCTAATTACCTTTGCATCTAATGTAGATATGGAGATAAGATTATTCTTCAATCATGGAACATATATCACATCCTTCATATTTAAGGATTTTTAGGACTAAAGATTGTATGAAGCTTCACCACACCCTTTTATGAGGTATTGATAATCATTTTCAAGTTTCACCTTGTGAGGTGAATCATGTTCATACATATTGATGAATGATTCCTTGTATCTTGTCATGTCTTTGGAAGCTCCACTATCCAAAATCCAATCATTTATTTCATTTTCGATAGTGCGAGTAAGTGCTGAAATTAGCACATACTCTTCATCTGAATCATCCTTCTCTCATATGAATCTTTTTTTTTGGTTCGTCATCTTCAACAATATGAGCACGGTGTCTCTTTTTCTGGATTGTACAATCTCTTGCCAAGTGTCCCTTTTCATCACAAGTATAACATCAAACATTTGAAATATATTTTTTGGTCTTCCTTGGTTTCTTGTCCTTCTTGTTGTGATCAAATTTCTCCTTCTTCTCCTTGTTCTTAAAGTTATTCCTTGTGTAAAGTGTGAGAGATTGATTGGCAGTTGCTCCCATCATTTCTTCTCTTGTCCCAAGTCTAGCTTCTTCTTGTGCACATTCTTCTTGAATTCAGTTGAAAGAGATTAGCTTCTGTATTGAACAAATCCCTTGAATGAATGAGTACCATGATCTACGGAGACCATTTAGGGTATTCATTACAATTTCTCCTTCTTCGACATTATCTTCAACTACTTCAAGTTTTTGTTTGACTTGAGAAACCCTGGTGAAGTAAGACTGTATAGTCTGAGATTTCTGTATCTTCACATTCCTAAATTGGTTCCTCAAATTCATCTTCCAGTTGATGTTCTTCCCTTCGAACATCTTTATCAAAGCATTATATACATTCTTTGGTGTCTTGAATGCAGACACATGTAGGATGAGGTGATTCTCGATAGAATATGCAATGATTATCTTATTCTTAGCCATGCTTTTATTATGATCATTCTTAGCCTCATATCCATGTCTTTGAGGACATTTTGAGTAATAAACTAATCCAAGTCATTTTCTTCAAGGATCAAGGATATTTTATACTTCCATGATCGGAAGTTATCAACCCCTTCAAGCTTGTCCTCAAGCTCATTATGGTGAGTCGTATTTTCAAAACTCACAACCTCAAATGGAAATAGTAAATATTTGGATCTTACCAATTTGAGGTGTGTGACTAGGTTCTGGAGTAGTGTGACCTAGGGTTTGTGAGAGAAACCCTAATTTTCCAAACTTAGATTTTGGGAATTATTCTTGGATAGAAAGATGCACCTCCTTGAGGCAAGTTACTCAGCTAGGTCACTTTTTGAAAACTAAGGTGGGCAGCCTTTGATACTTGATGCCCTAGTTCCTCTCAAATCTAGTGACACGGTAAAAAATGAAACTTCTCTAATTCATAAACTATCTGAACAAAAAGATGTGTCCTAGTGAGGTAAGTTAACCTAGCCATGTTTGTTTGGTGATCTATGGAGAGAACACCTTCAACTAGGAAGCCCTAGTTGCCACAGCTGCAGAGTTCCTTCTTTCAGAGTGGTTGTAATACCATGTTAGTTTTTCTTAAGATCTAATTAGATTATCTAGGATCTTTATTTGAAAGAATAAGAAGTACAACGAGATGCATAAGATATAAAAGATACACGAGACACAAATATTTTAACCGTGGAAACCATAAAGGAGAAAACCCCCCAAACATCCTCAGAATAGTAAGATGATCAAAAGTGGTAATGAGAAGTATTCAATAGCTATCTATCTCTCATCCTCTGCATGTCTCTCTCATGCCCTTGAAAGTGTGAGATGTGTTTAAATGAGGGAGAGCGCCTCCATATTTTAACTCTTTCCACTGAGTGACAAAACATGAGACTCGAGCCTACATGTCTTCTCACATAGGGCCCACTTCTCCTACAGAGACTAGAAGTACACATTAAATGATGTTACACTCAAGAGTATTGTTCCAACTTACAACGAATCTTGTACCTCAAGGTATAGACACAATTTAGACATCTTGTAAAGGGCTAACACACGTACAACATACAATCATGATATACATCATAATATCTTCCAAAGTTACAAATACATCAACATTCTTAACTAGCATGTGTTTGACTAAGATGAAATTACCATGTGTTGAACTTTGGCATGTTGGACCTCAGTACAAATTGAATCTCACAAATCCATAACATTAGGCTAGGGACAAAACATATGTTTTAGATTTTTCCATAGAGCTCTGCTAATATGCTAATCTTAGAGGTTGGAATCATGAGTGTTCTATTAGGGAAACTCACGCTCATCACTAAAATCATGCATAATAGTTTTTTATTCATTAAAAATTCTCGATTTTCTTTTTTAAAGATCAAATAAGAAAAAACCTTTCATGATAATTGTGGCAATAGCTAATGGTAGAAGATATCTCAACTAAAATAAGAAAACTAATTTTACAATTAATTATAACTATCTATTAAATAATAAAAACAAACATGTTAGTCTAGATATATGATACTAACCCAAGCTATTAATGAACTAAAATTTGTGATATTATGGAAAATGCAACATTAAATAAAAAACAGGAGTTAATAATTCTATCAACCATCTTGACCCCACTAGAGTGTTTTCATATTTTTCAATGAAATAACAAATAAACAACCAAATATTACAATTACAGTTTTTCACTGTACCAACATCACATGAGAATGAGAATCTGTAAGATCCATCTCATATTTCAAAACTATTTGTATAAATTAGAATCAACTCTTTTTTTCCATTATGACTTAGACACATATCGGTGTAAAATGTAATTGCGTAAGGCAGCTAAATGCAGGATGCACGTTAAAGTCTTTCTGTTTCACACCTTTGACCATTCCTTGCCAATTGACCAAGGGAGATGCGTTCCATTACAAATTTCTGTTTTCCTGAAGTTGCATTAATGCTACTCATGTCGTTGCTCATGGTCTGCTGACTGAGCAAGTTCTGTTGGCCTGAAGTTGTATTGAGGTTACTCATGTCTCTACTCATGCTGTGCTGACTGGGCAAGTTCTGTTTGCCTGAAGTTGTATTCAGGTTACTCATATTTCTGCTCATGCTCTGCTGAGCCGGGAACCGCACGGCTGAATAGTTTGACCCCGCGTCCATCATCGTGGGCACCGCATGGTCATTATGAACTGCACAATTTTGGGATGGGATAGATTGCTGCTCGTTCAAATGAAGATAATTGAGTTCGGAAGGACTACTCGGGCCGCTGATATCGAGTATTTCGGGTTGCTTGCTATTTACATGTTCAGGAATATCATTATTTACATACTGACCATAATTTATTGTAGCCACATCCAAGCTGCCACAGGCGGCGAGCTCACCATAGGCAGCTGCAAGTTCCTCATTCAAATTATTAATCTGCAATGGAAGATATCTGTTCAGATCTCTCGGGCATTATCATTGAAAATAAAAACGCCACAAACATCAAAATTGAAATCCATAATGGAAAATGAGAGTTCACAAATATCTTCACGGAGTTGAAAGCAAAACCCTAAACTGGAGAATGGCCGTTAAAGACAAAAACCCTAAACTCGATATAATGCAAGTTTCGTAAGTTACTCGAGTTAAAAACAAAACCCTAAACTAGAGAAGGGCAGTACATAAACCTCTTCCCGTAAAGCATAAATATTTGTATAACAGCCATGAATGGGATATCGGAGCCGACTCTCTGCCTCAAACAATATGGTGGAGGCAGCAACATGTCGTTGGTCCTCCGGCACCTCCAACAACAGCTTTGCGAAGTGCCTGGTTCCGAAAACATCATGTATGGCACGAAATTGGTCGCTCCCCGTTTCCTTGCTCCTAAAATAAGGCGCGAATATACAGCTTTGAGCACACTTTCTCCTCAAAAATTGGCACGCTCCACATGCCATATTTATAGGCTTCTCCTCCTGAGATTTTAGAGAACGCCTCCAAAACAGGCTCAAAATTTGGCTGTCTTTCTATTTTTGGGAACGCGCTCCTGCTGAGATTTTAGAGAACGACTCCAAAACAGGCTCAAACATTTGGCTGTCTTTCTATTTTTTGGGAACGGGTTCAGATAGCTCATGGAAGTGCTGTTTTATAACTATATATAGAAAGAGGAATATAAATGCATTCCCCCCTCTCAATTTTGATTTGGTTTTCTAATTTTCAATTTGATATTTAACTTTGTAAGGATTGTGTCAAACGTAACTTAAACGTAAACCCAAGTTTATTAAATACCCATCGTGCATAACCCTCTCACAAAGTTGAATGACCGTGCATGTACAATTGTTTACCAAGTGGACCTTTTGTAGCCTTCAAATTGTTCATCATCATTGTACATTGACCAAGTGGACAATTTGCTTAGCCCCACATTGTTCATATTCAATTTTAACCAATTGGAATTTTTTTAACCCGCACTTTGCGATGCGGACCTATCCTTGCCATACTATGTTGCGTTTTCTAACCCACGTTGAACATTTTCGACAACAATTAGTTGTGTTAATTTAGACAACACTCCTCTAATGTCCTTACATTCAAGAAGGGCAACAAATCCCCACTAGCACGGTCCTTGTTGGGCTACGGTACATCCACAACTTGAACACCTACATATGCTTGATTAGCAAAAAGGTCAACACATAAACTATTTTTGAAAATTTAGAAGGTTGCATCTTACACACGAATGATGGATCCAGCACATGCATGACAACAAGGAATTCGACAAAGGGGCTTCAACAAAGATGCTTCGGTAGTTTCCATGAGTAGCAAGTAGCCTTGATGTGCACAAGGTAAGCTCGTTGATACTTTCTTATTATATAATGAAGTGAAAAGAAGCTGGTTTGGAAGGTTTTGCAATTCGATGACCCATTAGTGATTGGTGGGATGAGAATGAGATTTGTAACCTAGAGAAACCATGAATCTGAATGTGCATAGGATTTCATAGACATTGATACAATGTACAAAATCATGTAGGACCATGGGCCCACTTTGGAACATAATGGGCCACAATAGTTAGTTGTTGCAAACTGTTCCCACTTCACCTTGGAAGACATGAGGACAACATGCCCAATTAGCCTAGGTCGTGGTGACACGACACCCCAATGGGGAGAAAAAGATTTACATTGTTAGGTATAAAGTGTGCACTATTGAGCACCTTAGAGGGTTTTAGTGACCATCGACATATTTTTTTTTCACATTTGGTGTCCACTTGTGACAAAGAACATGCAGAACATGCATGATGGCGACTTTGATGTTATTGGCAACAAAAATCTCCCTCTATATAAAGAAAATGCCCCAAGGGGCCAATGAAATCATCATTCAAAGCATCTTTTGTCAAGCAAAAAGTTGTAGAGAATGTACAAAAGTATAGAAGTGAAGGATAATTTCAAGTGTTTTCTAAGACAACGATCCACAATAGGATTAGGAATAGGCAGAGCTTATAGAGTAGGAGGGTTTCTATAATGGGCATGGTTATTGAAGAACAATTGTTACACCGAGTAGACTAGCTGGGAATGCTAGAGGTGTTATGGACAGGAATGGTGGTGATGGGTAAGTTGTTCCCATTCATGCTCAAATATTGCAAATGGATAACAATCTATTGTTAGAACCTTGTTTGTACCTAGGTTACGAAACGGGGTCTTCACTTAGTGAAACCATTGCATAGCACCCTTGTTCATGGGATATTAAAGAATACCCCTAATTTCACTAGAATTGATAATTAATTACAAAAATCGTTTTGTTGATCCCTCCTCCCATTACATATTTCCAATTAAAAACCCTTATTTCTACAATATATTCCTTATTTTTAATAGAAACGCCTTTTGATACCTCGTGAATACCTATAAACCCCCCATACCCTATTCTCCACCCCCTAATAACTACAATATATTCACCTTATTTTTCAGAATTATAAAACCCCTTTATGAATGAACATGATAAGATATTGCTCAACAAGGTGAATCCCCCATGCGTCATGACCTTATATTGGACCTACCCTACAGTACTATATTGTATTAATCGATAACACAAGTTTGACAAAACCTAGTTTGGGTGTTGAACACTTGTATTTTGATTGTGCTTGTTTCCATTGATATTTATGGTTAAAATGACCAAGTAAAATAAGGCATTGTATGAAAAAATACCAAAACATGTTGAGTTAATAGGTTGACATGGGTAGGTCATTAGGATTTCTAATTCTATAGTAAAGGTATGTAAATTCTCTAGGTGAAGATCAGGTGTAATCCACTAGAAAGTAATTTTGGCTAATCAACTCCCTGTGAAGAGGTGTAGTCAACTAGAAAGAAGTTTTGGGCATCCAAGTCCCCATATTTAAGGAGATTTGGTGCTAGACAGTGCCTAGGGACTAGAAAGAAAAATCTCAGCATCTAGATAGTTTGTGCACGAAACTTGTAAACATTTGTTTCTTACTAGGAAACAAGATAACAAAAAAGATCTCAAAAATTTTCTTCGTAGTGACAATCGGATAAATGTACATTTTAAACATGTGAAGGGAAGCAATGTATACTCACCTATTTAAGAAAAAACATATATTACACCACGCCTGATACCAAATACAAAGAGATTTACCTTGGATACCATTAAACAAAAAAATATATAAAATAGGCCATGCCTCTTTCCTTCTAATTATGTTTATTATCAATTCACAATACAATATGTAGGCATTTCACACTATCCAAAATCCTAATCCATTAACCAAGATTAACAATAGGCCCTAATAATTTAATAGACACTAGATTACACATTTTTAGGAAAAACACAAAAGCTTCACACTCACCTTCAACTCATATCGAGAATGTTAGGATATTAATCCTCCCTTGTCCAAACTGGTCTATTAGATTTTATTTTCCTAACTTAAGAGTCATTTAGTTATTATTGGGTCCATCAGTACCAATGGATCTACTTGGCCTAACAGGTCCATACATACCAGTCACTAGAGTGTGGGGAACAAAGATAGAGGTTTCTTGCAACTCACTGCATCTTCATGCATCAATTTATGTGCCTCCTAGACCAATCTCTACAATTTAGGATCCATTGGGAATGCCGACACCAACCTCAATAAGTTGTTGGTAACTAGTCAATCTAATATATGCTCCAGTTACATGTATTTAGATGTCCTCTAGTTTAGTTAGCACCCGTGTTGCATGGATTCATGTGTGAACACATCAGTTCTCACCTAATTCTTACCTACCACATCAATTCAATTAGTTTAATTGATTATAACTGATGGAGAGACTGAATTAGACCTATGGACTTATCCTAGTGAACTTCGATAGTGATTTACACACTCCTAGTTAGCTAGTCAGTTATGTTGAGTTGGTATATTCGAATCTTATCCACATGATCCAAATTCTCCTTTATGTAACATCGTTGTATATGGATGGGATTTAATGAAGTTTATACTGTAATTATACTGAGGAATACTTGTCTATTTCCTGTGAGATTTTTTTGTCCAGTGGGTATTATCCATTCCTTTTACACTGCATAATACTTAAATCTAATGGAACTCATTTCTTGAATGTCAGTGACACATTAATTCTAACATGGTATGAGAGCCTCCTCAAGAAATATTCAAGTGTGTCTACTCTCCATTGTACACCAGAAGCAGTTGGGTTTCCACAGATGTCCTGCAAAGAGTGCCTTGCTTCCTATGAATTCATTTAAAGTGGCAATGTGGGAGTGATGGGCCCTAAAAAAGTGTACATCTTGGGAGAGAAGGATTGATTTTGACATACTGTGAATTGTTTTGGGTTTTACAGTGATATTTTGTAGATTACACTTCATATGGATTCGATATTTCCAGATCCTCTTATTACTCCATTCACAAGATATTCAAAATGAAAAATTGAAGATGATTTCATATCTAAAGGGACGAGATTTCTATGATGTATCTATTGGACTTCGTAAAGAGTCTTATGAAGATGAGAATGAATTGCTAAATGACAGCAATAGAGCTTTTGGAACAATATGTAAGGCCTTTTCTCCAAGCTTGCGCTACCTTATTGATTATGTTGAATACCCAAAGGATCTCTGGACAGAATTGGATAGAAATTTTGGAAAGCACAATGGGGATCGGTATAGCAGTTTGGAGAGAAAACCCAACACCACAAGAGTTGTTTATTCAAAAGTATTGGCCTTTACTCTCTCTGATGATGTTTTTCAAGATGAATAAGAAGAAGAATCTTCCACACAGTCAATTCGAATTGAAGAAAGTCTCCTTGGAGTGGCTCTTTCGCCTGTTGTTCTAGAAGTTTGGGTGATTCCATGAAGATGGGTAACACTTTTTGGCCAAATTTGGCGATGAAAACCTGATTTTTTACTCATGTGCTAGATAGAAGCCCTCAAAACG
>LPNX010172725.1:219796-236140 GCA_001517045.1 Pseudotsuga menziesii
ATTCACCCATTTATGAGATATATTATATCTCATATTCTCACATGTCTGATATAGAACCTAACATTCGAATCTCTATGATTGAAGAAAAAAACTCCTTCCATTCTATTTCAAAATTATCCAGTGTTTTTTCTATTTTAAATTATGTGCATAGTTTACCAGTGATTGTTTCAGAAAATAAAGAGGAATTTGATTGCAATTTTATTTGTCTATCTTTAATGATGTTGTTGGTGTGTCAAAAAATAATACTTTGGATATCTTGGAAATAATATCATATTGTAGGAGTGATCCATTCACTATCATTGATCTATAGCTTCTAGCAAATTCTTTCATGATTGCATGCACCAATACTCAGAATTTTGAAGAATGAGAATATTATGCATCTACCATCTCGGTGGAGCACACTCTTGGATCTGATATGATATTTTTTGGATATGATATGACATTATTTGGCTCAAGTTTTAAGTTTCGATAACTTTCAGTAATCCTTGTAGATGTTGTTATCAATTTTTTGTGTGAAGAATCAAGTACCAAAGGTGTCTTTCAAAATTGTTTTAGTATTTGATGTCAGTATTATTTTATGAGTTGGTTGATATTACTTTTTATGAATATTTGGATATTTTGGATTAAATATAATAGTTTAGGAGTGATTCATTCACTCTCTTTGATCTTGAGCTTCCAGCAAATTGCTACATGATTGCATGCACCAATATTCAGAATTTTGTTGAAAAAAGAGAAGATTGCGCATCTACACTTTTGGTGGGGAACTTGGAACCATTGTTACACACTCTTTCATATGATATGAACTAATTTGGATATAATATTATCTTATTTGGTTCAATTTTTAACTTTGAAGAGCCTCCAGTCATTCTTGTAGCCGTTCTCATCAATTTTGGTGTGAAAAGTCATGTACCACAATTCTTCTTCGAAATTTTTGTTAGTGATTTGATGTCAGTATTCTTTTATGAGTTTGATGATATTATATTTTATAAATCCTTTGATATTTTTGAAATAATATCATATTTGAGAATTGATTCATTCACTCTCATTGATCATGTGCTTCCAGGAAATTCCTACATGATTGAATGCACCAACACTCATTGTTTTGAAGAAGGAGAAAATTGTCCATCTACCATCTCAATGAAGAACTTGGATTTGATCTAGAATCTTGGATCTAATATGAAATTATTTGGATATGAAATGATCTTATTTGGTTCAGGTTTTAAGTTTGAACATCTTTCAGTAATTCTTGAATCTCTTCTCATCAATTTTGGTATGAAAAATCAAGTAATCACAGGCCTCCTTCAAAATTGTTGTTGGGTATTTGATGTCATTCCACACTTTTGGATCTGATATGAAATTATTTGGATCTAATATGATCTTATTTGGATATGATCTAATATTATTTTGTTGAATTTTTAAGTTCCAAGAGCCTTCAATCATGCTTGTATTTGGTCTCATTAATTTTAGTGTGACAAATCAAGTACCACAAGTCTCCTTCAAACTTCTTGATGGGGATTTGATGTTAGTTTCCTCTTACGAGTTTGATGATATTATATTTTTGTGAATAATTGGTTATTTTTGAAGCTTTATCAGATTATGGAGCTCAATCATTCACTCTCTAGAGTCACAGGGCTTCTCTACCTATCTATTTGATCACATGCTCATCTCCTCACAGAACTAGTAAAGATGGAGACATTCGACATTCACTTGGACACTTGCTCCTAACACTTGGAGTTGATTTTAACTCAGATGGTTTGATGTTCAAGGCTGAAATATATCAGTTTCTTGGGTTTTCCTCACACGGTTCGAATTCCTAACAAATTTTGCTCTCTTTTCAGTTAATCTTAGTTGCTTTACATGGGTCCAGTTTTCATCTTGCATCTATCTATGTTCCTGATTCAAGTAGGCACAATTTTCTTCTTCCAAAGAAGAAGATTCCTCCAAATGTAATAGATTATTTTTGATTCATAGGTTCACATGCACATCTTCAAGATGGGCCGCACATAAGAACCAAAATACTGCATTACTGTTGCATACTGTTGCAAATTGCAACAAATATTTTGCAAGTTTTAAACTTGTATTTCCTAATTCTTGCTTATATTGAGGGGGGTTTTCCCCACGAGGTTTTCCCCTATTTCATTGGTTTATTAAGAAACATTTTATTATTATTTTAGATTATGTATGAGTGAATTTTTTCCTTGTTTCCAGGGCCCACAGTTCTTCAAGTTAGGATTTAGGGGTGGTGTTAGGATTATAATCCTCCCTTGTCCATATTGGTCTATTAGATTATATTTTCCTAACTTAGGAGTCATTTATTTATTTTTGGTTCCACTAGTACAAGTGGGTCTACTTGGCCTAATGGGGCCACATGTACCAGTCACTAGAGTGTGGTGAACATACATAGAGTTTAACTACAACTGACTATACCTTCAAGCATGAATTTATGTGCCTCCTAGACCAATATCTATAATTTACGATCCATTGGTAGTTCTGGGACCAAATTTCATTACTTGTTGGTAGTTGGTAACTAGTCAAGCTAAGATATGCTCTACTTACATTCAGTTAGATGTCCTCCAATTTGGTTAGTGCCAGTCTTGCATGGCTGCATGTGGGAAGGTGCCAGTTCTCATCTAGTTCTCATCGATTACATTAGTTCAACTTGTTTAACTAATTATAACTGAGGGAAATACTGAATTAGATATATGGAGTTATCCTAGTGAACTTCAATAGTGATTGAGACATTTCTTGTTAACTATTCATTCATTTTGAGTTGGTATATTCGAATATTATCCACATTATTTGAATTCTCCTTTATTTAACACCATTGTATTGTTGAAATATTGTAACTTCAAAGAATATTCTATATGTATATTTTGTGGTCCCCGATTGTCCTACCGGGAGAACCACTTGTATTATATTGTACCCCGATGCTTCTAATCGGAAGAACTAATAAGAGTCATGAGGTTGTCCCCTCTATTTGTAAAGGTGGGTAATTAGCACCCTAGTGTGGTTACTTGAGCCTACATGTGTAACTCGAGACTACATGATTAACTCGAGCCTACATGTTGGATGAGTTAATTCAAGTGAACGGATGAATATAAATAGAGGTGTGGTGCTCCTCATTTGAGACACACACACTCTCCCTTGTGTAGCACATTAGTGGAGAAGAGAAGTAGCTGGAGAAGGAGGAGGATCAGGCTTTGATCTCCTTGCTGGTTTTATATTTTATCTTTTTGGGGCATCTATATTGAGTAATACTTTGCTGGGTTTTTCCCCTTAGGGTTTTCCCAAGATAAATATTTGTGTTCCTTTTGTATGGTTGTACTTGTCTATCTTTCAGTGATCCTGTTTATATGCTTTTGTTATGAAAATGAAATGAAATACTAATGTCTTAGCTAAGCATATGAAATGTTAACATGGTATCAGAGCTAACCTGAGAAGAAGACATTATGTAGTTATAGAATTTAGGGCTTCTTAATTTTTGGGTCTCTCTCCACAATCCATCAGCAAAAGTATTCTAGGCTGACTCTCCATTTAAGGGCGCATCTTTCTATCGAAGTGGAATTCGATTCCGAGCATTTTCAATTTTCGATGCGGAAATTAGGGCTTTCTACAGAAGAGGAATTTTTGAGTGAGACCAGCATAGGATTGTTCTCCTCATCAAAACCGAATTTTAGAGACCTGTATCAAGAAATTTGGTTGGGTGAAACTCTGGGAAAGTCAAACCCTAGTTTGACCCCGAGCTAGAAAAACCCTAAGTACTAAAACTACTAAATTTTGGTACATTCGCTATATCCCAAGATTGGAGAAGGATCAGGAGATGAAAATTGCAGGGGCTGAATATAAAATCCTAATGTACAGTGTATCCAAAATTTAGCCTCATATTTTCTATATTCTGGGAAATATTATCCCTCCCAGTTAGGGTTCTAGCCTCTTCCAAAATTCATCCCTAAACAGGACACCTGGGGAGAACTACAATATATTGGTCTACAGAGGTCCAAATGGAATTCCTAAAGATTTTCCGGAAAGAGAACGGAATTTAATTTTAGTGGTCCAAATATAATACTTAGAATATGAACTAGTGACACGTGGAATTCTGTACAACTTTGATGTTCTGAACAGTCCTGTAATAGGTCACCTTGGGAAAAGGATCATAAATCCAAAATGGTAAAATCAATTCTGATGAAACCTATGGTGTTGGATCAGTAATATGCAAGGTTACCACAGTGAGAAATTTCAGACATAGAGGATTAGTAATTTCAGAGATATTATAGAAATAGTAACATCCATTTCTACAAAAGAAATTGGAAATCTAGGGCTTCCTGTTCTGGGAGCTTCCCTCCACTGTTTTCAGAAAAGGAGTACATTGGATAGCTCCATTTGAAGAGATATATCTATCTATCCAATAAGATATGAAATATTCCCATTTTTGAAAATTAGAGTTTCTGTGACAAACCCTAGATTAGTGAGCTTTGGAACCAAGACGGACACCTCAAATTGGTAAGATCTAATCCTTTGCTATTTTCATTTGAGGTTCTCATTTCAAAGTGATCTATCACATTAGCTTGATGATAAGCTTGGTGAAGTTGACAAATTCCAAGCCTAGAAGTATATGATCTCTCTGAATAAAATAGTTTGGACACCTACATGAGTATAGAGGTTCCAGTTACAGAGGAAGATGAGGCTAGAAGCCTTACACAGGAAGAACTTGGTAAAGGCCAAGAAGATCATTGCTGATTCAGTCATGAATCAAATTGTACCACAAGTGTCTCTCCAAAGACACCGAATATGTTTGATTCCTTGACCAAGCTATTTGAAGATAAGAACTTAAATCAGAAGATGGATTTGAGAAAACAAATGAAGAATGTGAAGATCCAAAATGCATAACAACTTGAAGTAGTAGAAGAAGAAGTGGAGAATGCACAAGTGGTGATAGCCACCTTGAATGGCCTCCCAGGATCATGGGATTCATTCATGCAAAGAATGTGTGCTAGAAGGAAGTAATTAATTTCAACAGACTTTGGGAAGAAGAAGAAGCTCGTCTCATAAGAAGAGAAGAAGAAAGATGGAAGCAATTGAAGATCAATCTCTCACCATTCAAAGAAGATCCCTCGAGCGATGAGGAATATGAAGAACTCAATTCTTAAAGAACCTCTTATCCATCTTATCATTTGGATAAGAAATGATGATTTCATGAATGAAGAAGATGATGAAGCAGAATGATCAAGAAGGAGTCTACCCATGAAACAAACAAAAGATAAGTATTCAATTGTCATTTAATGATGTTATGCATTTGATTATATTCAATTGATGTGTTATGCATGATTGTTACGGAGAGATATTTCTATGGCTTGGGGTACCACAACAGACAACTTGACTCCAGAAATCAATTCTTTCCAATATGCAATAGAAATTAAATGTCTAACACTAAAGGATCAGACCTCGTACCTTATTCCGAATGGTTGAAGTAGATACCCGTTGATCTTTCCAATCTTCAGCTTGAATTAATCTGCTACTTCCTAAACAACAAGTAAACAATACAAGCATTCTATATATCATGGTGTTATATATATTCTAGCATATATAATCAATAATGTCAAAGCATTTGACATGATCCCATGGATAAAATCTTCATCAAACACACATTATTGGATAGGAAAATATATCTCTATTGATATAAATAAGAGATTACAAGATAAAACCTCTGACGGCACGTCTGCGAACCAGAGAAACTGAATCCCCCACTTGGGCCTCCACCACTTCAATCCTCCATCTCTCGATAGCAAGCTCACAAGAAAAAGGAAAGCTTGGGAAGAACACAAAAGTGCTCCAAGGGACAAAGGGATGCAAACTCAAGAATAAGTTTTGGCAACAATGGACTATAGTTTCGTTGCTCTCAATTCTCTCTTATGCCTTCAATGTAGCAAGGGGTTCCTTATACAGCTTTTCAAAGGGGTAATGAAAGGTTGAATGCGAACGATCTCAAGGAATAGGGAAGGCCAGGAGTCAAATGAGTCGGATCTGTGTCAAGGAAAACGCCAAAAGGATTTGGATTATGCACACATCCCGATGTACACGGTTTTAGTGGTCAAACCACGTATGTACGTGCTTATAGGTTTAAAAGTCGTGTATAGCATTTTTCATGTGTTTTTAGTGATGATCAAGGAAACATAAAAGGACAAAAAGTGGTCCATAGGGTCTAAGGAGTCTGCAGCAGGACAGGGGAAGGCCATACAAAGTGTGATTCACCTAGAGTGGTGAAATCCGCTATAATAGATGCCTCCTAATGTGTGAAGTCAGAGGGGTCATACGATGGCCGAAATACATTATAAGTCCATCCCAGAAGTGGAGTGATGAAGGATCCCAAATGGAATACCAACCACCCAATCAACATAGTACAATAATACAACTCTGCATACAACTGCAAATACATATAGCAGTCCCAGATACATAAGAGTACAACGGCCATGAATAGGCATGATAGATGATGTCACATATGTGGTCATCGCCACATACAATATACATAGATCAGGATCTCCATGATGAAGATATACAAAGGACCATGATCTCCAAAATGGCTGAAGATATACAATAGATCAAGATATCCATAGTGGCTAGAAATGTCTGGCATATACTGGAATCATGTCACGAGAGCTGAAATCTCATGAACACTGGCACAATCAAGGAGGCAGCATATAAGAGATGCCACCAATTTGGAAAGTCTTCTACACAAACCGCTATGAGTACATGTCCTACTATGTGAATAGAGGTGTCGAGGTCGAACATAGTAGCACATCGTCTGATTACCGGTCATTAATGTATATCGTTAACAGATGCGAGATCACCCACTGATAATGAAAATGGGAATCAAGGTACTAGAGTGCAAACTAAAAAGTGTGAATAAATGTGTTGAGGTCGAACACTTGAAAGGATCCACCGATTAGGGGATATTGATGTATTCCCAAGAAATTGTCGATGGCAAGAGAACCTACCACTGATGACTGCAAGTCTCAAGGCACTCAAAATGACTCTAGACTCCAATCCTAGCATAAATGATCTGAAGTCGATGGGATGAAATTCGCTGGGAGGAGGGAATTAAGGAATCCCCCATCATCCAACATGAGGTACTCAGCAAAGCTGTATAATGTGGAAGGACTCGATCATAAAGTGCACAAACCAGTAACTGTACCGGGAATGGCTGACATGCAAAGTCAAGATAACTAAGGAATGGCCGACTCAGGTTTCAACTTCCTTTGAACAAGAGAATAACAGTGTATGGTGACTAAATGAAGGTAGCATAGACTCGATATACAAACTGGGACATCTTTGGGACACAGGAGGCATCAATATAGGCTCCATAGGGACTGGAAGCTTAACCAGTCGGTGGAGATAAACTCAGATAAATGAGTACAGCTCCTAAAGTCAAACTATAATACAACCAATGGATGTGATATACAGTGCTCTATTCGACGGTGACACGACTCGACAGCTGCCAAAGATAACATCTTTCCTTGTCCGGATTTTTGGTTTTTTTATTTTTTTGGACCTTTTCAGTTATTTGAAAATCTTGAAAAAAGAATAAACTAGCTTCATAGTTACAAACTAGGAGGAGATCAGTGTCACAAGGGAAAACAAACTAGTTCCAAGCAGTGGAACATACCTATGCTCAATGCAAGGATACATGTGTAGGATATCGACACTCGGGGGAAAATCCCCTCCCGGTAAAAAGGGAATCAAGCTGCGAAGGATATAAAAATGGCTCTACATGGCGAGACATGAGGCACGCTCAGGCTATATGGCTGAAACGCAATGTCATGGGAGCTGACATAAAGCTCAATAAGCCAGGAAAAGCTCATGATAATGCATTCACAACTTGACATGAGGGAGTCCTGAGGGAAATAGGCCAGCATAAGATCAAGAGGAGTATGAGGCTCTTGCGAAATGTCATGGCAATACTATATAACGGACTCCCGGACCTAAGAGAGAACTCACAACATGGGTACCAAATGCAAAAGGGGTCTAATTAGGGCACCCATGTATAGGAAAGCTCTACCATTCACATAATATCACTTCTAACAGCAGCATGAAGGTTCTGTGATACCATGGAATGGGTTCGTACCTAAGGTTAAGATGGAATGGTCATAAGGCAATGCATAAGTGCAAGCTGATATAAAATCCTAACCTATATGGCAGTTTAGACATAATACATGTGATAGGTACGAACGGGTCAAAACCTCGGAGAGAGTGTACAAAAACTGGACCCTACATGACAACCATATTAGTCCAAAAGAACCCAAAATAGTCAATAAAGAATCCAAACTATAGGCTATAGGGAGGAATGATCATGACAACAACACCCAAAGGAAATAATACAGTGAACGATGGGACATAAAGAGGAAAGTAATGTGTAGACTTAACGTTCATGAATCCACTACCACCCCCATGAGGGTGACCACTGGTGTAAAGACTGAGCGAAGGGAATAAAAATCCTCCATAAATGGAGTAGAGAATGGAATATGACCATTCCCAAATCTATGAGCATGGTAAGCGGCTGTGATTCCCCCAAGTTTGAGACCAGGGTCCTTACTGGGACCAAGATGGGTGATAGGATACCAGGCATGCCAAAAATAAAAGGACCCAAACTCAAGAGAGCATAAATATACTCAAGTAACCATGATCCCAAAGGCCAACTAGCAGACAAAGAGCACACTCCTAAGAAAATATACAGCCAAAATACAAGCAAACCAAGGGGAGGATATGTGAGCTCCTGAATGCAACAGGTATGTCTCACCTAGGAGAGGCTCGAAACTCCCATACACTACAAGCGGAGGTACGTAACCAATTATAGTGGCCCTCAGCTTCAATGGATAAAGCAACTATGCTGTCCGACCCCAACCTGGCTGGAACACCTGCAAAATAACCCCTGCAAAGTACCCCCTTGATATCCTAGGTAAGGCCACTAAGGTCACCTCAATATAATCAATGCTCAGGCAAACAATTGCAGGCGGGATTGACCGTATGGGCAGGGTACCAAAGCCTGAAACTATCGAAAGAGCCCCTAGATACGAATACAATCTGGGAAATATCTCCAGTGCTACTCAGTCATGACTATGGGTCATCCCAATCAATAACCACTCACACTGCCTCGTGCTTAACTCCCTTTTGAGAGGAGGATCCTGAGAAACACTGGTTATACCAAGTATTTCACACACTCACCTAGACAGACACCTAGATGTTGTTGTTTAGTGATCTTGGAGAATTGACTTACAACGAACTATTCCAAGATCCTAAAACCTAATCTTGTTGGTGCACCCTAGAAAATAAAAGAGTGTAGTTCATTTCAATTTAGCATTGATTTTAATTGGCTGTAATTACTCAAAGGGAAATGGCCGTGCAACTAGTGAAGTTATGACTCAGCAGTGAAGTAAATATGCACACCATAACAAACAATGCTAAGTGCAATCTTTGTCAAATGAATAATAGGGTATTCCACTACATGAGATGCATAAATATATATTCCTTTCCGAATGTCAATGCAATCCTTCCTATATGAAATCCTAAAAACAACTCTCATCCAAGAAATCCAATGCAAGTACCTCCTCAAATCCATATCTAAAATGCAACTAAGAGTGCAACTACTTTGTATTTTTCAATATAAAAGAATGAAAAATGCAATAAAAGTCATCTAAAACTCTCGGTCTCTGCAGCAAGTATAAAAGACAAGCCCAACAAGACACCGAGACAAAAAGAGTAATGCACTAATGGAAAAACAAAAAGGATAAATGACTAAAACTACTTTCAAAGAAAAATCAATGAAAATGCGGTCTCTGATCACAAAAGAAGCATCCAACAGACAACAACAAACCCAAGAAACACCCAACCACACTCACAATCCACCCAGCAACTTCCCACAACATCAAACTCACCAAAAGGAAGGATGTACGCGACTGTTTAAAGAACAGTTGCATATATACGCAACTTTTGGCCAAAATCCTACGTGTATACGCAACTTTTGGTAAAAAACCCACGTATACAGAGAAGGCAGTGGTAAAAAGCAGGCCAAGGCCAAACCAATAAAGGGGAGTGTCAATAGACAAACATACTATAAAATATGACATAGAAACAGGGAGAAACCAAGAGCAAGTCAATAATATCTAGCCCATTGTGCCGATAAAAAGCCCCAAAGGAAAAATGACTAGGAACTCCCCAGCGGAGTCGCCAATTCTATTATAGAGAGAAATTCCTATGGCTTGGGGTACCACAACAGACAACTTGACTCCAGAAATCAATCCTTTCCAATATGCAATAGAAATTAAATGTCTAACACTAAAGGATCAGACCTCGTACCTTATTCTGGACGGTTGAAGTAGATCCCCATTGATCTTTCCAATATTTAGCTTGAATTAATCTGCTACTTCCTCAACAACAAGTAAACAATACAAGAATTCTATATATCATAGTGTTAGATATATTCTATCATATATAATCAATAATGTAAAAGCATTTGACATGATCCCATGGATAAAATCTTCATTCAAACACACATTATTAGACAGGAAAAGATATTTCTATTGATATAAATCAGACATTACAAGATACAACCTCTGACGGTACGTCTGCGAACCATAGAAACTGAATCCCCCACTTGGTCCTCCACCACTTCAATCCTCCATCTCTCGATAGCAAGCTCACAAGAAAAAGGAAAGCTTGGGAAGAACACAAAAGTGCTCCAAGGGACAAAGGGATGCAGACTCAAGCATAAGTTCTGGCAACAATGGACTATAGTTTCGTTGCTCTCAATTCTCTCTTATGCCTTCAATGTACCAAGGGGTTCCTTATATAGATTTTCAAAGGGGTAATGAAAGGTCGAATCTGAGCGATCTCAAGGCATAGGGAAGGCCAAGGTTCAAATGAGTCGGATCCGTGTCAAGGAAAACTCCAAAAGGATTTGGATTATGCACACATCTCGATGTACGCGGTTTTAGTGGTCAAACCCGCGTATGTACATGCTTATAGGTTTAAAAGTCATGTATATCATTTTTCATGTGTTTTTAGGTATGATCAAGGAAACATCAAAAGACAAAAGGTGGTCCATAGGGTCTAAGGATTTTGCAGTGGGACAGGGGAAGGCCATACAAAGTGTGATTCACCTAGAGTGGTGAAATCTGCTATAACAATGATAGATTGTTTGCATTAATGACTGTATACTACTAATATGCATGTGATGGGAAATTTCTTGAACAACCTCGTACAAGAAAACAAGGATGAGACTTGTTCCGAAGAACAAGTGATGACAGTTCAAAATTCACTCCAATAAACATGAATCTGAAGCCCCCAGGGTCAGAGACACCATGACAGAAGAAAGAACTTCAGAGAGTGGTAGATCCATCCCGAAGGATGAATACCACGATGGGTATGAAAGACAACTCAAGATAAAGAAACGAATGCTATTAAAGAAGCTATGATCAAAGAATAATAGTTGATCATGGGCAATGATGTATACGATATTATTTCGAGACATAAAGAGAAGTACGTAGTATCTTCCATATGGATCTTCAAGAACAAGTGTACAAAGGAAGGTTCATGATTTGCCTCAGAAAGAGTAGACTATGACATGACATACTCTATTGACAAGTATATATCAAGCATAGAGCCACCTGTACAGAATGAAGAGGGAAGATGATACTCCACTTCAGGGGGAGTGACTAAAGAAGATATCTAAGTTCAACATGGTACAACATGATGGACAGCTTCCTGCTGGATCAAGACTTTACCAAGAGTAAAGTGGGTTCCAACCTTCAAGGTTGAATGCAGAAGACTAGGATATGTTGATGACCTGACAAGACAAACTCATAGAAGATGTTATGATACTAGAATGATGTTTGGGATATAGTTCCCAAACCAAAAGGAAAGAGTATTGTATCCTCCAAATGGATATTCAAAATAAAGCATGCAGCTGATGGAAGTATCAAGAAGTATAAAGCAAGATTTGTGGCCAAAGGATTCTCTTAGAAAGAGGAAATTGATCATGAAGAAACATTTGTGTCAGTAGCATGGTATACTTCGATTAGAGCTATCATGGCACTTGCATCCATAATGAAGTGGGAATTACACCAGATGGATGTGAAAACAACTTTTCTGAATGGTGTGATCGAAGAAGAAGTATACATAGAACAACCACAAGCATTTGAAGTTGAAGATAGACATACTCATGTATGCAAATTGAAGAAGGACTTGTATGGTATTAAACAATCCCCTCGAGCTTGGTATGAAAGGATATACAGTTTCCTGTCAACTATGGGCTTTACCAAGAGTAAAGATGATCCTAACCTTTATCTCAAGGTTGTAGAAGATGAACCTGTCATCCTGTTATTATATGTGGATGACTTATTCTTGACAGGGATTAAGAAGCAGGTCATGAAACTAGCAGAAGAGTTTGAGATGAAATACCTTGGGTTAATGCATTATTTCCTAGGTCTGGAAGTATGGCAAAGTTCAGATAGAATCTTTCTCAACAAAGGAAAGTATACGATAGAGATAATGAATAAATTCAATATGTTGGAATGCAAAGCCATGGCCACACCCATGGAATCCAACCTAAAGTTGTTAGCTGATGACTCATTAGAGTTAGTGGATGCAACTCATTACAGAAAGATCATTGGGTCATTGATGTACTTAAAAAATACTAGACTAGACATTTGTTTTCTGTAAACTCTTTAAGTCAATATCTTGTTCAACCAAGACGGGTTCACCTAGTAGATGCAAAACGTGTGATGAGATATCTGAAAGGGACTATAGACCTTGGTCTATACTATGATGGTAGCCATGAGTATAGATTGTATGGCTACACAAATGCAGATTGGGATGGAAGTATCTTAGATAGAAAAAGCACATCAGGTGGATGTTATAGTCTGGGATCCGCTATGATTTCATTCTTTAGCAGGAAATAATCGAGTGTTTTTCCTTGCACAGCTAAAGCAGAATACATAGTAGATTGCTCTACTAAGGTGTGAAGCCATATGGGTTCAGAAGCTGATATCAGGTCTCTTTGAACTGAAGATGGATACTATAATGATTCTATGTGATAACCAGAGTTGTGATGAAAAAGAACCCTGTGTTTCATTGTAACACATAGAAATCCAATATTTCTACGTACGAGATAAGATGCAGATGATGATGTTTCAGTATTCCCATACTAAATATATTGATGATGTTTCAGTATTTACATACTAGAGATACATATGGTGATTCTGTATTTCTATACTGAATATAGAGATGATGATGCTTTCAGAATTTTTATACTGAAGATATATATGATGATGCTTTCAATAATCACATACTAGAGATACAGATGGTGATAGTTCAGTATTCACATACTGAAGATGTAGATGATGATGGTTTAGATGATGATGTGTTGACGAAGCCTTTGTCTCGAGTAAAGTTTGAACACTTTTGAGACAAGCTTGGTGTGGTTTGGAAGAACCTTCCTCTAAAGGGGGAGTAGTGATGTTGCAGTGGGATTGTATCATCCTTGGGCATCTGCCCTAAAGTGATCCAGTGACCTCGGTCCTTGAAGATGAAGAGGGATTGTATCATCCTAGGACATCTTTCTAAAAGTGATCTAGTGACCTCGGTCCTTGAGAATGAAGAGGGATTGTATCATCTTGGGACATATGTCCATAATAGATCCAGTGACTTCGGTCTTCGTGAATGTGGTGGGATTGCATCATCCTTGAACCTCGGTTCAAAATGTATCCGGTGGTATCGGCCCCCGTGAAAGTGGTGGGATTGCATCATCCCTAAAGCTCGGTTCAAAATGTATCTGAATATCTCAGTCCCCGTGAATGTGGTAGGATTGTATCATCCTTGAACTTCGGTTCAGAACGGATCCGGTGACTTTGGTACTTGAGAACGTGTGTTGATCCTGTAATTCCTAGAGGAAGGATTGTCTGAGTTCCACATCTGTGTTGATCTCGTAATTCTGAAAGGAAGGATCGTTAGTAACTCTGTAAATACCTAAATCCCATAATTATGAAAGGAAGGATCATTAAATTGATCTCGTAATTCCAATAGGAAGGATTGTCTGAGTTCCATAGATGTGTTGATCCCATAATTCTAATAGGAAGGATTGTTTTAGTTCCACAAATGTGTTGATCCCGTAATTATGAAAGGAAGGATCATTAGTAACTCCATAAAGACCTAAATCCTGTAATTTTGAAAGGAAGGATCGTAAGTAACTCCGTAAAGACCTAGATCCTGTAATTCCAAAAGGAAGGATCATTGGTAGCTCCGTAAAGACTTGATCCCGTAATTCCAACAGGAAGGATTGTCTGAGTTCCACAGATGTGTTGATCCTATAATTCCAATAGGAAGGATTGTATGAGTTCCACAAATGTGTTGATCCCATAATTCCAAAAGGAAGGATCGTTAGCAACTGCGTAAAGACCTAAATCCCGTAATTCCGAAAGGAAGGATCGTTAGTAGCTCTGTAAAGACTTGATCCCGTAATTCTGAAAGAAAGGATCGTCTGAGCTCCACAGATGTGTTGATCATGTAATTCCGAAAGGAAGGATCGTTAGTAACTCTGTAAATATCTAAATCCCGTAATTCCGACAGGAAGGATTGTCTGAGTACCACAGACATGTTGATCCCGTAATTCCGAAAGGAAGGATCATGTTGATGATGATGATGTTGATGTTTTGATGATGTTGATGTTTTGATGATGTTGATGTCTTGATGATGATGATGTTGATGTTTTGATGATGTTGATGTTTTGATGATAATGATGTTTATGATGATGATGATGTCTGTGATCAAAATATCAGAGTATGATGATGATGTTGTTGCTGATCGAAAGATCAAAGTGTTGAAGATGATGTTGCTGATCGAAAGGTCAAAGTGTTGAAGATGATGTTGCTAATCGAAAGGTCAAAGTGCTGATGATGATGTTGTTGATCTAAAGGTCAAATTTATGATGATGATGTTGTTGATCGAAAGGCCAAAGTGCTGAAGAAGATGTTGCTGATCGAAAGGTCAAAGTGTTGAAGATGATGTTGCTGATCAAAAGGTCAAAGTGCTGATGATGATGTTGCTGATCGAAAGATAAAAGTGCTGAAGATGATGTTGCTGATCGAAAGGTCAAAGTGCTGAAGATGATTTTTCTGATCGAAAGGTCAAAGTGCTGAATATTATGTTGTTGATTGAAAGGTCTAAGTGCTGAATATGATGTTGCTGATCGAAAGGTCAAAGTGCTGAAGATTGTTGCTGATCGAAGTGGTCAAAGATTGTTGTTGATCGAAGCGATCAAAGTGGTGATGCTGCTGAAGACTGAAGATTGAAGATGAAGACTACATGATGTTGAAAAGCTTCCAATGATTTATAGATGTGTTACCCTGATGATGCTGATGATGCCCTCTATCTCTCTCCTACTATTGTTGTTGTTGATGTTGTTGTAGAATACCCTTCTTGTTAAGGGGGAGTGTTGAAATATTGTAACTTCAAAGAACATTCTATATGTATCTTTTGTGGTCCCCGATGGTCCTACCAGGAGAACCACTTGTATTATCTTGTACCCCGATGCTTCTAATCGGAAGAACTAATAATAGTCATGAGGTTGTCCCCTCTATTTGTAAAGGTGAGTCATTAGCACCCCAGTATGGTTACTTGAGCCTACATGTGTAACTTGAGCCTACATGTCGGATGAGTTAATTCAAGTGAACAGATGAATATAAATAGAGGTGTGGTGCTCCTCATTTGAGACACACACACTCTCACTTGTGTAGCACATTAGTGGAGAAGAGAAGTAGTTGGAGAAGGAGGAGGATCAGGCTTTGATCTCCTTGCTGGTTTTATCTTTTATCTTTTTGGGGCATCTATATTGAGGAAGCTTTTGCTGGGTTTTTCCCCTTAGGTTTTTCCCAGGATAAATCTTTGTGTTCCTTTTGTATGGTTGTGCCTGTCTATCTTTCAGTGATCCTGTTTATATGCTTTTGTTATGAAAATGAAATGAAATACTAATGTATTAACTAAGCATATGAAATGTTAACATGTATACTGTTGGGATTTAATGAAGTTTATATTGTAATTATATTGAGAAATACTTGTCTATTTCCTATAAGATTTGTTTTGTTCAATGGGTATTATTCATTCCTTTTACACTGCATAATAATTAAATCTAATGCCCTTCATTTCCTGAAGATCAATGGAACATTATTTCTAATATGGAATGGGATAACATCCATTGTTGATGTTCACTAATTCATAGTTCAATAGCAGTTCTTCAACGTCCACCATCCTTCCCCCCTCTCCTCTGACACCCCCCCCCCCCCCCCCCCCCCCCCCCCC
>LPNX010172725.1:236219-268969 GCA_001517045.1 Pseudotsuga menziesii
CATAGAATTTAACACATACCCAATGTTAAAGACGATGAATACAAATTCAACAAATGGTTTGTCAGTGAAAGGAAGTTGGGTTGAGCTAGAACCTTATGTTGCAACAAAATTCATAGATAGTGTGCATGGTGAAAAGATCATTTTCAATGTGTAATATTCAAAGAGCATTGGAATCATGAAATCTAGTGCAAGCAAGGAAATACATCTTTATAACTTTGCGAGAAAAAAATTATGGTAAAAAGTTAATAAAGTGGATAAGTTTCCAAGATTAAAGGTCAATGTTTTAAGGCTTCCAAATTCAACAAACACTTGTGATATAGTGGTAAAAACCCAGAGGTAGGAGTTATACTTTTGACTATAGGTGGGGCTATAGTCAATTATTATAATGGGTAGGTATTGGAAGGTCCTCATGCTTTTTTAGGACATTGATACCATCTCGTAGCATGATGAAACTGATGGTAAGTAGTCCTTGAAAGATACCAAGAATAAGGAATGGATAAGTACATTTGGACATCTCACTCAAAAACCTCAAGAGGCCTTGGACTAACAATAAGTTACTATGTCTATGGAGGAAAAGGTGAAGCACGTCATGAATTCATGAAATGAGATCATAGTGTTGAATTAGAACATGGGACTACTCGAGAATGAGATTGAAAAATGGTCTATACCATTGGAGGGATTGACAATTCCATGGTAGTGAAAGTGAAAAAAGAAGAATAAACCCTCACCTTGGTTTACTAAGTTGTTTTTCATGGATACAATTCAGTATATTTGAAAAAGAACAGGATTAAGGAGAATGAGCCATTATGATTACACTTGCACTGCAAATATACTAGGCAATTTTTGATGGGATGTGGAGTAGTACCTTGATCAAACTAATGGTACACTACAAGGAAAATTCCTTGCACTAGAGGCTATAGAAAAGGTTTTTAGAGTTACAAATTGGTTAAAATTTTCAATAAAAAATTCACTGCAACCTCTGCCAATGATACCACATGTCTTGGTGGATTCTTTTATGCAAATTTAATATAAGTAAAAAAAATTCAATGGCGTGTGGAATTAGAATATTTTTTTTATCAATGTGCTTTGTTGATATAAGCACATTGCTGCTTACAAATACAAAATGCAATAGTGGCATTAAATATAAATAAGAACCAATGATCAGGTGTGCCAAAAATTTAATGAAATACATGCATCAGTGCTGTATAATAAATATAACACTAGAGCACACCAAAATCAATAAGTGAATGAATTCTTTAAAACAATATATTTATCGATGCTCTATACTAAATGTAGCACGAGTGCTTATGAACTATTATAAATAATCAATGTGATAAGTCAATGAAAAATGCATCGATAAAGTTGATTGGGACATTGATATTCACTACATTTTTAAAATTTGAATGGTGTGGTCATGATCTAATGGTGCATAAATGTTCTTCTATAGAAAAATATAATTGGGGCATTCAATGAGTACTATGTTGGACCAGGGCATTCTTTTTTTATCACAACATTGCTACAATCACTAAACTAAAGTGTTCCAACTAAAACAGTTAATGACATTAGTAACATTTTTTTTTATATCTTTGATGCTCAATGACTAGTGACATCACATTAGAATGTCTATATGTTATTTTTATTTGGGTTGATTTCATTGTTTATTAGAAACTAAAATATTTTTATAATAGTATCCATGTAATTTTATTTTTAATTATTATGTTTAGATATCATGACTGGATTAACTTGATTTATCATAAATTTATACATCTATTAAAATATTTAATAATACATATCTTTAATGAGTGATAAAAAGAAACTTTATTTTATTATATATGAATAAGAAGACCTCTGTAATTCAAAATGGGATATTGTAAACACCCATAATAATCAAAATGTCAACATGCATGTAATTATTACAGTTATTGGTAACTTGTTTCCGTTCAATTGAGATGTTATGTCCAATACATTATACAAAATGTCTCATTTTTATAAGCAATTATTTAAAAATATACAACAACTTGCATTAACATCCAAAGATATTTATTAGTATTCTTCTCTCATACTATTGTCAATTCTCTAGCCACTTACATTACTTGGGTTAATTGGCCATATGTTTTGTTGATTTCCTTGATTTTTTTCCACATCTTCAGGTTCCATATACAAACATAAAAATAAAGTGTAATGAGTATATCTAGATTTGTGGGAATAATGAAAATTAAAATAGAAAATATGCATCAATCTAAATTGAAAAATAAAGTAGTATAGAAAAAATGGCATCATGAATGATACACATTCCTTCAAAACCAAATCTCATGCCTTCTCTCAACAACTCTTATCTTCGGTACTATCCATACTTTGTTTCCCGCAATTTTTATACTCCATAAGAAATAATATATTTAATGTAAACTATTTTTGTTGTTCAATAATTTAAAAATAATAGAAGTAAAAAACATCAGTAATAAAAAAATCCTAAGTTAATTTCTATTACGAAAACATATACTCACAACCTTTAGTTAACCAAATTTCAATTGATTCTTGTAATGGTTCTTCTTTGTATGTTAACATCTATTTAAATACATAGAAGGTTAGCAACAGTAAAAAAATTAAAATATAAATATCATAACAAGTACAAAACATTAATATATTATGAATAAATAACAACTACTCAACCTTGATATACAAAACCTTAATAAAAACCTTTTTTTGTTCTTGTCTTATCCACTGTGTTAAATGGGTTCAATTTTAATTTCTTTTCTAGAAAAAAACAATTTAAAATTAATAGTTAATGCTAAATAAATTAATTAGATGTATATAATAGAAAAATACAATGATTTTAAACATTTGAAGTGTGTCGTTTTTTACATGGCTTCTCCTGCAATGCAATTATGTCCATTTCCTTGACAATATCCTTCTACACTTTTTGGACATTCCTACTTGCATTTTTTTATACTACCTTCTTTATCGTTTGGGATTTTCATAACCTCCATGAAAAATTAAAATGACATTAAATTATTTCTATATTTATAGGAAAAATAAATATAAAATAATTAATATCAATAAAGGAATTGTTTGTGGTAGTAGAAGCATATTCTATAAAAATGTGTTTAGGAATATTACCTTTTGAACAGTTATTATTTTTTTGATATATAATTTTCTATTGCAAATATGATAGGTCTCATTGACCATTTCTATGGAAATCACTCTTGTAGTTTAGATATAACCTAATTCTTCTAATCATTGGATTGTAAGTGGAAAGTGTGTCTATAGTTCCTTTCTACTATATCGCTCATAATTTTATAAACGTTTTCTCATATTTCATTAACTTCCAACACCACTCCAGTTGACCTAGGGACCAATTCATCATCATTTATGTTGGAAACCTAGTACTATAGAATTATTGTTCCTCTTTTTATTTTCTAAATAGTTTTCATGAAGACAAATTGTCTCCAAAGGAATACAAAGGACCCATTTGAAGATGAAGTCCAACAATCACATATATTGTATAAGTAAATTATTTATGATCATGCATAAATTATTCAAGAGTTATTGCGATGCGGGTATAGTTTTTTAAGATGAGTTGATGTAATTTAAAAACAAATATTATTGAGTGTATCATGGAAGCATGATAGTCAACAAGGAACAATATTAACTTATGATTAGTCTATTGCCACATACCTGTAATTTTCATAATAATGTTTTGTAAATTAATGTTCTACTTGTCGCAACATGTGCTTATTAGTCATAACATACTTTTTAATCCTTTCCATGGATACAATTAACTAGAATTTTTAATTGTTTGACAAGAAGGCTTGTCATTTTATTGGTGTTCATTCCATTTATAATGACAACTTGGTCGCAACCCGTGCAAGGTGATGTTAATGTTTTTAATCATTAAGTTTGCTTATCTAGGACTTAAAAATACTAGACTTGGACCTTTATTTCCAAGCTATACTTTTTATGCATAAGGTTTAAGTATTCAAGATTAAATTTCTAACTTGATTTCATAAGATAAAGATAGGGGGGGGGAGGGGCGTAAGATTATGGATTACATGCGATGCAGAAATTTGTATGTGTAATATCCCGAGTTTTGGACCTACCATTTATAGGGATGAGCCTATTGATCATAATGATTACATTGATGTTTTATTTTATATTGTGTCAAAGACCCCACTGCATATGAACATGATGATTCTTTTTGTATATTGGGTGTAAGCCAATTGTTGATGGTACACATGGATATATATGCTGCTTGTGTTGGGTGTGGACCCTGAAGCACATGATTGATGAAATGTTTTGTGTTTGGCATGGACCCTGAAGCACATGATCGATGAGATTTTTTGTGTTGAGCGAGAGGCTCTGGAGCACATGAGTACTTACATTTGTGTTGAGCATAAAGCTCTAGAACACATGAAAAAATAATTGGAAATGTTGGGCATAAGCTCTGGAGCATTCCATGTTGATGTTGAGCATAAGCTCTAGAGGATCGGATCTTTGGCCTTTGTATCTCTGGGTGTATCATACAAGTACATCTTATCCTTTAGTGTTGACCAAAATCTCTAGAATCGCACTATGTTTGTAACTCCTCACTATAGGCGTTGAGTATGGGATCTGGTAAGCGCTAGGGGTTATTGAAAAGAATTTAATAACTTCCGAGAAAAAATGGCTCAAGAAAAATATTGATCATCATCATACTTATTTATAAGTGATTAAATAAAATTTTGAATTTCTGTATTCTCATCAAAGTACTGAAGAGCTACCACGTTATACGAGGGAAATCCAACATGGAAGGATGTTTAGAGTTTCCTAGCCTAGTAGACCTAAGCCATATATCTACTTGACCTCTATGAAGAAGTGTTGTTAAGTCTAGGGATCATGGCACATGATGCTCGAAGACAAATTTCAACAAGTATTTTAATAGTATGTATTTTATACATAGTATGTATAAAGAATTAATTATGATTAATTATATAATTGAATAAAAAAAGAACAGAAGCTCCACCAATTATTATTTATTATTAAAGGATTAATAAATAGTGAAATATATAAGAAAGACTAACTAGGAACTAGTTAAAAGTTCCTAGGTTAAGAATTGAAAATTACCCCAGTAAATTTAAAAGGGTTAAATCAAGAAATTAAGGATTTCTTGATTTAACTGCCCCTTTGACTAAAAAGTATGCCTGTAAAGACACAAGCCAAGAAAAGGCTTGGGGTTCTAATTTTTTGGGAGCAGAATTATTATTCTGCCTGTTTTTGCTCTCAAGTGTTTTCTTGGGGAACTTTTCCTGCAAGGAAAAGAGGACTGATTCATAATCTAAATACCAGTTAGGAAACCCTACCTTAGAAGCTCTAAGCTAATTTCATGTTGGAGTCCAACTCAGGGGGATCCGAATTAGAACCAGGAACGGTTCCGGGTCATGGTGGGGAGGAATGTGGTAGTTCCCAAGTGATTTGGTCATAAAAGAAAATCACAGGTCAAATCTGTCTTAATTTGATAATGTTGGTTATTTAAAAAAATGTGCAGGTTCATCCATTAAAGGAGCTTTGAGAAGATAAATTACAGATACGAGTTCTTAGTTTGTCAAAGTTCATTTCTAGGGTAAATGTTGGCTCCTTTACGTAAAAGCTTAGATATATTCTACTAACCCTAGGTAATTAATGTTTTGCCTAGATTCTGCTACGGTCTTTATTGCTCTACAATATTCCTAGGATGGTAAATATTATCATAGGATGTATATATCTAGGTTTCCATCTTTAAAGTTTGTCTTTTGTATTCTTTTAATATTCAAAAATTAATACTCTAAACTAGGTAAGTCTAGACCTACTATTTTATTGTTTATCTATTATTTATATCTCTATTGACATATTACATTTGTCAGTAGGGACATGTTTCAGATTATAGTAGATTTAACCATAGGAGTAAGTTTAAATAAATAAATATACTATATAGTTACCTTAGGGTATTACTTACAACAAGAACTATTTTTATAAGACAACTATATATACATATAAATAACACTATCAAGTATAAGCATATTTGGAAACTATCTATATATTTAAATTCTGAAGTTTATTAACTCATCTAATACCTTTCAAGGTCTGTAACTATATTACAAATTACATTAAAAATACTCCACATAAACAAAACAACATTATAAATAATCAGGGGAAGCATCATGACCATCCATGTGGTACTTTACAAATTCTTTGATCATAATTCATATAACAGAACCCACCGTTCCAATTTTCCATCTATACAGAACTATAAATAAAATTACTTATCTCAACAAGATTTACCATAGTCAACAAAAATATTATATCTTATACAGTAAATCTTATCCTAATAAAACAACATTGAAATCATATCATAAATCCATGTATTGCAACCAGTAACAGGAATCGAATCCTACGGGCATGCAAGCATAGCTTGTTTTATTTATGAAAATACATTCATTACATTATATTTAAAAACCATATCATAATGAATTGAATAAGAATCAATCCTGTATATCAATCTATTATTTATATCGCTACTCAGGCCATGATTTACATTAAGCATACGAGCTATAATTTCACAAACACATCATTATCTTATAATTAAACAATACCTACGCTAGCAGTGAGGTCACAAGACCCTAAGCTATAGCACGGTCTCGGCCACTAAACATTTTAATTACTCAGTCCACTAAAATATACACCTACAGTAAGCGTCGGCCACCGTGGATACCAATACATGGTTCTCCATAGACTATTTTACAGAGAATCGAATACCATAGACAGTATAAACTACAAGCTATCACATCACTATGGGAAGGATCATGCAATTTATGGCATGGCCTTTACCCACGCTGTCAAGATATTGCATTAACTAAGCTAATCAATGGAAATTACACAGAGCATCCGATAAGGCGTATGCCTCTATTTTTAAAAACCCCAACCCATTTAAATACAGTGCCCAATAAAAACACAGAAGGAAATCACATACACATTATAATAAGTTAACCATTACTAGTATATTAAAACCAATACATATATCTATTTACAGAGAGATCCCAATGTATGTACACAGTCTCCATTAAAAGGCCGAGGACAAGGTTTTACACAGGCGTGCCAATAGGCTATGGCACCATTGCAAGCAATGGTGCAGCCCATGGCTTTAAAAGACCAAAACCAAAAAATTAACAATTTACATAACCAAAATGGAATCATACAGATTCAGATGTCCTAAAAATCAAATCATGGCATAACACCCCAACATTAAAAATAACCAGGTCTGTATTCATAAGCCCAAAGGAAGAATTGTTTTCGCTACAGCATCAAACCCAAACCAACCAACCAGTCAAAACATAGCTCTACCCACAGGATTGAAGGGTGAGAAGCATAAGCTTGATTAGTAGGATTACCATGGCCACAAATGCAATGCTTTGAGCCAACTGTGTTGTAGCCACGCTGCCCTCTATTCCTTTTGGCACCTGCAAGCAAAAGAAAAAACCAAGATGGGGGTGAGGAGTATGCCATTCTTTTCAAACTATAAACCAAAAAATGTGCATGCCTATAAATTCATGTGGGCATACCTTAGAATCTGGAGGTCGCCTTCATGGCCATCCCTCTACGCAGAGCCAAAATGAAGAAACCCCAAATTAAAAATACATTGCACATCCATCATGAGCCAAGCCTAAGGGAAGGTTGTCACACTTTTCAACAAGCATTAAATGCACCAAGCTGGAGTCCATTAATGAATCATCAAACCCAGTTCCATAGTCAAGACTTGTTACAAGGTATCGTTTAATGCCACCCTCCATACCAACTCTTAAACCATGGAAACATATGATTTATACCATATATCATATCACCCAAAAATCTAACATCAACGTTAACATATTACAAAGCTTGCACTATGATAGTATTACAATAATACTTAGTCATAGGTTGTGCTAGTCCAAAGTCTAAGGACCCTTACTTAGGTATGTAGATAATGCTTACTCCATAGGTTTAGAGCTTAGGGTTTTAATACCTTAGTAACTAGGTGTTTAGGCTTAATCACCATGGCATACCAAGTATGCCATGATAACTTCTGAAACTATAAAATCCAAAGCTCTGCTCTCAAACCAATATAATAACCTTTCAATAAAAGAACGTAAGAGAAGTTAATGAGTATAGTAAAAATATACATAGCATGAAAGAGACATTAATGAAATACAGTATAACAAATTTAAAACCATAATGAAGAATAATTAATGTACAGGAAATTTAGCCAAAATAGCTAAATTAACGATAACGACACTTACCAAGTTTTTAAACCAAGTTGATAGGAAACGTAATAATTAGCAGTAGTTTATCGGCGACCAAGGCTGTCATCACACTTTACATCCGATCCCATCGCAAGTAATGAACTGCCTAAGTAAAAGAGAGAGGTGACTTAGTTCGATTGAACTAAGTAATCTTGCGTAACCAATTAATACCTTACCTCTCAGGTCGTTATCGGAGAACTAGTCCTGCCACTCCAACACTTTATTTCCATCAACAAAGTTAAGTTAGTTTTTATTAAATAAACCAAGTACACATGTGCACAGGTAAAACAATGATCTATACAATTCATTAATTTGCCGATAGTAATAACTAAGATGTAAAAATAGGTTAATTAATGGAATTAAGACATAATAAGTAAAACGAACTAATAATAACTAAATGGATAAGAGATTAACAAGACAGTAATGGCAGTTTTTGAAGAGACCAAAAGTATAAGTAGCGAATGTAATTTTGCATGAATAATAATGAGCCCCTTTGCATAGTTTTCACTAGCCTATAATTTTTTTTTCCATTTTTGGGGACATTACAATATGATAAGGTGAATTATAGCTAATCTTAAGCCGTGGAATAAGGTACATAGCTCATGGATTTACAAGCAACGAGGTGATGGTGCAAGGTATAAATATTGTTCTAAAGTTTAGGTTATGAAAATGGGAGGCGACCATGGGAGACAGAAGGTGGATGCCAACAGTGATACAAATTGTTTAAAAAAGGTTTTAATGCTATGTTTAAACTTGTCATAAAACCTATCCCTGGCTTAACAGTGCATCCATGCTTGTTAATTGACATGGTTGTTACACATACGTTTTAGAGAGGATTCTAATCATGTCCCTACACTTTTCCTTGATCCGACGCAAGAGTCTTTGTATGGCTTAATAAGGAATTCAAACTATCATGAGGGTTTTTACATATCATTCATTTGGTCTTGAGGGTCTCTTTCTAGTTTAATGTTAATGGATGTTGCAGGCTTGTGCTCATTTGCTCCATGGGTATGCGCTGCAACTAGACTTTCCTTTTAGGGTCTGTAATAGTTCTATGGTTTCAACACTATGGTTTTAAAGTTTTTTAAATATTTTGTTAGTATTTAATGGTTATATGGATGGAATTTCTTCTCTGCCCAATCTAACCATTTTTTTCTCATCGTGTGGTTAAGTGGAAGCTGAATCGGTTGCCTTCAAATTGGGGCAGAGGATTTCCAAGACTGTAAGGGTTTATTAACAGGTATAACATTAGGTTTCCTATCTTTAACTCTAATTTGTTAACTAGGTTCATAGTTTCAGAACATAGATGACTAATTGTTTCTTGTTTATGGAGGGAAGAGGAAGAAGAAGGAAGCCAAGAAGAGCAAATTTCCCTCTATGCATTTAGAAAAGGTAAGCTTCTCTCTTCCTATATATTTATAAGAAAATCATTTCATATTTAATTGGGTTTATCATAACTTCAACGTTACGTTTTGTAACACCCCAGTTTTGACCCCGTTGCATTTGATGTATATGATGTATATATATTGTAAGTAATCATGGTGCGTAGATAAAGGCCAAGGCCCCACCATTGATTGGTTATGCTATGTTTTGGATTGAAATTGTCACTGATGGTATATCGGGGCATGCGGCATACATATTAAATTTTGTCATCATGTAAATATACATATTTAATTAAATGAACCCAACCAGCTATGCTCACTATTACCATAATGAAAAGGGAATGATTCTTACAAGGATAAGGGGGGGAATTATCAAACCTTGGGCTAGGGGGAAAATCCATGTGTCACCACTGTATTTAATTGCCCATCTTTCTTTGTCTTAGCCAACTACCACCTTAATGTTTTGTTGGGTACTTGAGGCAGTTATGGCTAGAGTGGAGTGTGGCAGGACTGTCAGTCCTTTCCCACACGCACACTCCACTAGCAAACTGAACCTCACGATGGGAAGAAGAATGACTACGCCCTTCATTCCACTCTCTCCAATACTACACCATTCTTTTCCCTTGTCTATTCACCCTCATGCAGGGACAGTAGTCTACTCATCCTCATGCACAGATTGGAATTCTGTATCTTCTTCCCCATTGCGGCCTGTGTAAGTCTTTTCCGATTGCTTCATTTCCTAGGACGGACTGTTGTTTCTCCCATGTTGTGATCTGTGTTACTGATACATTTTGGGATTGTTGTAATTCACATGTGAGTCATTTTGGCCAGGATAGGGCCAAGAGCAACTCGGGAGTCGTTCTCCCTATTTAAGCTATAGCTATTTATTGATTGCATGCGTGTAATTGTTGGTATTCGAACTATGCTAGGAGCAAGGATGGGGGCTTGGGTTGCTTGTTAAACCTGGTGTGTTTGGAAACCACACAGACAGAGCTAGAGGGATAGCTTTCTTCTCCACAACCCCTGAATAGCATTGGAAGGGAAGTCAGGGAATGAGGGACTCTGTAGCAAAGAAGGGACTGATTCCTTGTGTTGGGTGTGTGTGGGTGTCGTAGAAGTCATGCTAGTTCTAGTGTAGGTTTTTCTAGCTTTGTAATGGGCTCACCAGCTTAGCATTTAGCCTTTCCCAACTCTTGGATGGCCTGATAAACCCAACTATGTTGGCTTGGCTGTGTTTTGTGTATCCTTGGCTATGTGTAAGCCTACTTGTTCCTTATTCCTTGGGGAATCATGCCAAGCTCAGGTGTGGTATAATTGCTGAGAGATTTAGGAGCATGCTATCCTATGGTTGGGTGGAATGTTGCAGTGATGTAGCTGGTTGCGGAACAAGTTCTTCATAAGATAAGTAATATTTTCTATTTTACTTCTGCACTCATATTTACTGTTAATGAATGTGATGAACATGTTGAATGCTTGTTTGAATTCATGTTTGCTTCCACTGTGTATGATAAATAATTATGTATCAGTGTATGTTGTACTTCAATGCACTTGCTTTCAATATTTTATGAATGCACATGTTCATGGGGTTGTTTGCCCAGGTGGTTAAGGCCATGGTAGTATCCTCTTCGCCGGTTAGAGGGTCAGGGACGCTACACTGTGGGATCAAATATCATGTTCCAGCATGGGCCTGAATGGACCCCAAAGATGTAGTGACAGAGGCAGGATTTCTTTCTACCCAGCAGAGATCAGAAGTTGATGACAAAAACTTCCATAAAATTGTCTAAGTGTCTGAACTGTCGGTTCATCAGAACACTTAGTGGAAGGACTTTCGATGCAACGGAGAGCTAGGAGAAAACACACCTGACGGACGACAGTTGGGAGAAAAACTATGCAAAATTTTCTAAGTGTTTTGGTCATCGGTAGAAAATAGATGTTTTGTTCACCGACACCGCAGAAGAATCTAGTGGTTTTCCAGTCCGTCGTTGTGGCTACCATAGGAACTAAAATGCTGATACAGTGGTGTTAGTGGTTCTGATTGCCGACAGTAGGAAAGTTTTGAAATTTTGAATTAAGTGTTGAGACCATTGACGATTGGTGGAACTTAGTGGTTTGGACCACTAATGATCTAGAAGAAGGTTAGTTGATGAGACCGTCGATGCTGTCGGGGGAAAATAGTTGCTTGAGCACCCACTGTTGCGAATGGCTAGACAACTACATGCCCGACGGGTGGGGCCTCCGACCTCTGACGCTGTAAAGAAAGAAAGTTTAAAAAAAAAAATTCTAAGGACTGAAAATCATCAGCTATCGAAAGAAGATAGTGCTTCATGCATCCGCCATTGCGTAAGCCTAGAGCACTAGTCTTCCGATGGGGAAAAACTCCGACTGCCGATGCTGGTCAAAATTAGTTCACTGATCAGAAAGCATTAGTAGGTTGGGCCACCCAATCGAAAGAAGATCAGAGATGACGAGCCATCGTTGCAGCTGCTGAACGAACTTAATCGCTGATGCTTTAGTCTTCCACTCGTCGATGTTGAGGTGTTAGTGGATTATGGAGCCGACAAAGTCAGCAGAAGATAGAGAAGGTTTTCGTTGACAGAAGAAGAAATTTTCAAAAATTGTCTAAGTGTTGAGCCCATCGGTGATTGGTGATGGTTAGTTGTTTGGATCGACGGAAGTTAGTGGCTCGTACACCATCCATTGTGGAAGCCAAGAGAACTAGCCTTCCCACGAGAAGAGACTGCAGATGCTGATTAGGTTATGCTTTAGTGGATTTGGTCACCGATCGAAAGAAGATCGAAGATGGCGGCCGTCGTTGCAGCTGCTGATGGAACTATTTCGCTGACACCTAGCTAATGCAATTGCTGATGAGCTACGTCAGATAAAGTTGGTGGATGAATATCCTCCATTGCAGATTCTTAGTCGATTATCTCATCGATGAACTTGTCCTCCAGTTGTCGATGCCGAAGCAGTAATGAACAGTAACCCAGGTGGCGGTGACAAACAGTGGATGATCGACGATGGATAGGGGAATTTTTTGTCGATAGGAAAGAAAAGGATTAGCAGAAAATAGTTGATTGGTTTTTCGTCGTTGTGGACGCCTAGAGGATTGAGAGTTCGATGCCACAGTGAGATGACGTTCCAACCGCCGACAAAAATGTGATCCCGAGAAATTATAAGGGGATTTTTGACCACCATTACGGAATGATAGACCATTGTAGGCCGATACGCGGAAGGAAATTAGACAAGAAACTCACCGATCGGAATTCTAGATGTTTACCTGTAGAAACGGTAGGAAGATCACTTTCCGTCTTTGCAGCTTCCCAAAGGACTATGCACCCAATGCATAGCCAACTTGATCGCCAATGCAAATTAGAAGTTTCGCGATTTGCCGCTGAAATGTCAAAAAATTTGTGCGAAAGAGACCCGATGAAGAGAAGGAAACTTTGGGTTTTTCAAAGTGGAAATTTTCTAAGAAAATTATAACTGTTTTAGATGATTTCATCGGACTGTCAGTGGACTACAGGGCTGAATATGAAATAGGGAAATTTTTTTGTTTTCAGCATAATTTTTGTTTTATGAATTCCAGAAGAAAAGGTAAGTAATTTTGATTTATATTAATATTCTGCATCTAACAATTTGATACGAACACATTTGCATAACTTTAGATAACTTCCAAAAGAAATACTCTGGGAAAAACAGTGTGGTAAAGCCAGAGGTGGTTCAGTCATGAGAACCCATTATGGGTATGATGCTCGGGATTCTTACGAGCGAGTAGAAGATGCCATGGGAGAAAATGTCCGTAATGGGAATGATGACATAGCGTCTAATGGAAGAATATTCCAAGGGAAACCGTCCGAGGTTGTAGCCACCATGAGAATCTTGATCAAATCCCAGGAAGAGCAACATCAGCTGAATGCTGCAATGTTGCAGAGTTTAATATACTTGCAAAGAAAGATAGACTCTGGACGAGGTACAACAAGACCAGATGGGAGTAAGAGCAGTACTAGGAGAAGGAGAAGGACTTCTAGTGGGTCATCTGACTCTAAAGAATCTAGCGAGGATTCAAGTTCTTATTCTCATAAAAGAAACAGAAAGAGACACCACAGGGATCGCTCTCGGGATGAATTTAAGAAAGCTAAGCCTCCTTCATTTAATGGTGAGGTAAAGACGGGACAAGAGGCTGAAGCTTGGCTTCTTGTAATAAAGAAGTACTTTCAAGTGCATGACTATTTGGGAAACATGAAGGAAAGAGTTGCCATATTCAATCTGAATGGAAGGGCATACATTTGGTGGGAACACTTCAAGCAAGTAAACAGGATCAATGAAAGGAGACTTAAGTGGAAACAGTTCAAGAATTATTTCAAGCAGAAGTACGTCTCTGACAGATATTATGATGACAAGATTAAGGAGTTCCATGAACTAATATTGGGACAACGGACCATGGAAGAATATGCAAATAAGTTTTTGGAGATATTGAGGAATCGCCGGTATGTCAGAGATGAAAAAGTGAAGGTCCAGCATTTTCTGAGTGGATTTCCTCAGTTTTACAAAGATAGGATTGAGTTTTATGAACCTAGAACTCTTGAAGAAGCAATAAGGAAGGCTAAGTATTGCTATGAGCAAAGCAGAGGTAAGCCATACTACCATAAGCCATGGAGAGACAAGAAGAATGAGAAGTTTTACCACAGAAAGAAAGGTTTCAAACCTTCTAACTTCAAGAATCAGCAGAAGCAGCCATCCCGAGCTGCAAGTAAACCAGTCGGAATGACAGGAGAAAATCCTAAGGATCCACAACAGAACAGGGGACCACTTCAATGTTGGAAATGTGGGGGATCCCATATGCACAGAAATTGTCCACTCAAGAATGAGAGTGCAAGGCCAGCTTATAACATTCAAGAAGCAGAAACAGTGGGTCAAGTAGCAAGGGCAGTCCCTAGGATTTATGCAGCACTGGAGGACCGCTAGGTAGATCACCAGTCAACTATGGTTGAATTAGCAGGTAATATTGTTGAGCAATATAGTTATATCTTGATTGACCCTTGTTCTACTCACAGTTACATTACTCCTATAGTAGTGGAGATTTGCGCTTTTAAGGAAGTAAAGCATAGGAAGCTTTGTCTAGTTTAGCTAGACACTGGAACTAAGAGAAAGGTCAGTGAAATAGTAGAGAAATTGTGTAAATTGAACCCAATGATAGCACAATTTTACTCACAACAATTATCAATTGTACATGCAAAATCACTCACAAAAGAGACTGAATATGGAGCTGAACACTAAACTATATTAACTCAGTGTACAATATCCAACCCTGTAATAACATAGGCTACTACATTAAATAATTACATAAGGGATTCGAATGCATGAGGAGGCAATTTGAATCTATTCAAAAGCAGGCTTACTAAAATTAAGCAATTCCCCCATAGGTGCATAAAGTAGTTTCCAAATCAGCTAAGGAGCTCACGAATTGGAAAAATCACTTAGGAAAGCTAAAAGGTGATGGAAGGACAACTCATACATGCTTTTCATAGGAGAAAAGAGTGGAGGATGTGGAGGACAAAAAACTAGTTAACCTCGCCTAGTCAAACTTTCCCAATTGCCTTAAAGAACTGAAAAAGCAGAAGGGTGCCTAGGAGGCCAGGATTAAATCAAATTTGATTCCTTGAGGTTTCCAAATCAAACCATGAGTAAAAATAGGCAATTTTGACCACTATGGATAGGTAGAAGACAACTTGCATAAGGTGGAATCATGAAACTAGGCAAATAAGACAAAAATGATTAATTTAATGTCTAAGGTAGCTAACTATGGGTTGATTATTCTAACACCCCCCCTTAAGACTAACTTATGAGTAATATATAAAAAAATTATAGGGCCTAGCAACAAGGCTTAGTCACCCTTTACATACTGCATGTCCATTTAAACAAGGAAAGAGGCAAAAACCACATGGGAAAATCCTCTCTTAAACATGGACTGTAAAACAAAATTTGGAAATCTTGTCTTCACTCATACTTCACAGCATGATCAACAATCCCCAGCAGTGATTTGAGATTGCTGAAGGTCTTCTCACAAAATGATTTAGTGAAGATATCAGCTACTTGTTCTGAAGATGAACAGAAGAGTAGGTGAATGGTGCCATCATGCACAAGCTCTCTGATGTAGTGCATATGGATCTCAATGTGTTTGGTTCTCTGCTTCTGAACTGGATCATTGTAGATTTGAATGGTACTCTCGTTATCATAGTAGATGATATTTGAGTACTCTGATTCGAAGCCACACTCTCCAAGTAACCTCTGCAACCATAAACATTGAGTTGCTGCATTGACAACTCCCCTGTACTCTGCTTCTGTAGATGAGAGTTCAATGGCACTCTATTTCTTGCTTGACCATCTGATTGGCCCTCCTAAAAGAATGAACACATATTCTGATGTGGAATTTCTATCTGTGCTATCACCTGCCCAATCACTGTCAGTAAACCCAATCAAATCAAGATCAGATTTTGCCTTATAGAAGATCCCATGTGTCCTTGTTCCCTGAACAAAGTTAAGGATCCTTTTGGATTCTTTCCAATGGATCTCATGAGGCTGATCCATGTATCTAGAAGCCACACTTACTGCATAATAAATATCAGGTCTAGTATGTGTAATATACAACAAACATCCAATCAATTGTCTATACAGTGTATTGTTTACCATAGGTGAAAAATCAACTTCTTCAAGCTTCACTCCTGAAAGGAAAGGAGTCTTGCTTTGCTTGCAATCCTTCATTTTGAATTTGTTCAGCAAATCCAAGGCATACTTCGACTGGTGCACCTTGATTCCAGATTTGGTTTGAACAATATCAAGCCCCAAGAATTGGCTTAAGAGTCCCAAATCTGTCATGGAGAAGGCTTGGTTCATTGCACCCTTCAAGGAAGCAATCTCATCCTTTGAGCTTCCTGTAATGAGAAGGTCATCAAAATATAACACAATGATCATTAATTAACCATTAATTAACTTCAAATAGACATTTGGATCTGATTTGTACTGAAAAAAATTCAGTGATAGCAAGAAGCTATCAATCTTGGCATACCAAGCCCTGGGGGCTTGCTTTAGCCCATACAACGACTTTCTCAACCTGCACAGAAGAGATGGGTTAGTAGAAAATACTTGAGGCTGCTGCATGTATATCTCTTCAGTGAGATATCCATTCAAGAAGGCACACTTTACATCCATTTGATGTACCTCCCATTGCTTTGAAGCTGTAATGGCTAAGGCTAGCCTTATGGAGTCCATCTTTGCCACTGGTGCAAAGGTCTCATTGTAATATATGCCATGAAAATATGAGTATCCCTTGGCTACCAATATGGCCTTGTACTTCATAGGTGAACCATCAGCAGCAAATTTGGTCTTGTACACCCACTTACACTGAACTAGCTTCCTCCCTGGGGAAAGATCCACCAGCTCCCAAGTGTTTCTCTTCTGGAGTGAGCTGAACTCTTCCTTCATGCTGATTGCCATATTGGATCTCCTGCTACATATTCATATGTCTGAGGATCTGATTCCACCATCAGATAGAATTTCTCAGCAAACATAGGATCCTTCATGCACAGAGCACTCTCAAATTGAGATCTAGCCCTCCTAGGGTCATTAGGATTTCCAGCTAGCTCTCCTGCTGCATGAATGGTATTGGCTGCCCACTTGGACTTGTAGGGATGTTAGGATATGAAATAAATGAATCACTATCAGACATATCAAAATCAGCATGTTCAACAATCTCTTCACTTACTTTTAGAGGTTCTGGTGGTGAAGAGGCTTCTCCAACTTCCACTGCTGCTAGGGGTTCTTCTTGAAACTGAACACACCTTTCAATGAAGGATTTGTTTGTGCTAAAATTTATCATCTTGTACCCTTTTGAATCTTCAGAGTACCCAACAAATAGGCACTCTTTTCTTTGGGGCTGCAAATCCTTTCTCTTTTCTGTTGGAATTCTAGCCCAAGCCCTTGAGCCAAAAATCCTGAAATGGGTCACATCTGGCTTGTGCCCACTCCATGATTCGAAAGGAGTCATACCATAAATTTTTTTATGAGGCACCCTATTCTGGATATAGGCTGCACAGTTGATAGCTTCGGCCCAATACTTTGGTGGCAAAGTTTTGGCCTCCATCATGCATGTTGCCATCTCCTTCAGTGATCTGTTCTTCCTCTCAGCAACACCATTTTTCTGTGGTGTGTAAGGGATAGAATGCTGCATCTGAATACCTTCATCTGCATAATATTGAGTAAACTCAGACTTGAAATACTCACCACCATTTTCATATCTGAGGACCTTGAGTTTCCTCCCAGACTGGTTTTCAACCAAAGCCTTAAAGACTTTGAAGAGGCCAAAAACTTTAGACTTGTGTTTCAGGAAGTAAACCCAGCAATACCTGGAAAATTCATCTATGAAAGTCAATGCATATTTGGCCTGACTCATGGAAATATGAGGGAATGGGCCAGAAACATCACTGTGGATCAACTCAAGGGGTGCAGAGGTTCTGTCATGACTAGCTCTCTCAAATTTATGCTCTGGGTGTTTTCCTAGGATACAACCTTGGCAGACTCCTTTGGAAAATTTTATCTTGGGTAACCCTATGACCATCTCTTTTTCACTAAGATCAGAAAGATACTTGTAATTTAGGTCGCCAAATATTTCATGCCAAAGCTTGCCTGCCTCATTAGCATGAATCAGAAGAGAAGAGGGGTTTGAGTAGGGTAGGAAGTGTGAGAACATGTATACCTTCGAAGTATGATTTGCAACTCCTTTTGCAATGACTTTACCACTTGAGATCTCTGTGATCTCAAATTCATCAGGGGAGAATATGACCTTCTTTGGAGACCCAGTGTGAGTCATCTGATACACTGATAAGAGGTTGGAGGCAAGACCAGGAACATACAATGCATTGCTGAACTGATCATGATCAAGATCAATCCTCCCTTTGCCCAAACTTTCAGTGAGAGAGTCATCTCCCAGTACTATTGGTGGACCTTTCGACATGTCAAGTGAGGATAATGCCTCCTTGGTCGAAACCATATGTCTTGAAGCTCCAGAATCAATGATGAAACTAGGTGAGCTTGATGTGCCAGCAACCAATGCATGAACTCTCTCTCTGTCTTCTGAACTTGATCCTCCTTCTCTCTTCTTGTCTGGAAGGGAGATGCCATTCTTCTCCAGGATTTGGGTCAGCATGTCTATTTTCTTCTTCATACAGGATCTTTCAGTGTGATTTCCCTTATTGCAGTATGTGCACTTGCTGATTTCTCCTTTATTCTTCTTCTTCTAGTAGTTCTTCTTAGAACCTTGTGGCTCCTCTGGAGACTTGTTCTTGTCTCTCTTTTGCTCAGGTGGATTTTTAGATTTATTTTTTCTTTTTGAATCCACCCTCAAATCTCCAGCAACTAGAGCTTGGTCTTTGGATGGTTTGATGGTGCCCATCATCACCAGCTTGTCTTGTTCTTGTGTGAGAGATTCCATGAAATCTGCAAGGCTAGGCATCTTCCAGGTTCGAGCTGTCAATTTTGTGGCATAGAAGGTTGAAAGAAACACTGAATAGTTAGGTCCAAGCTTCGAGAGTATGTCCAAGACCAGCTGATCATCCTTCTTTTCGATCCCACATTTTTTTAGGTACAAAACAAGTGCTTTGAACTTGGAGAAATAGAGTTGCAGGGATTCAAAGCTATTTGGACTTAGGGAGATCAGTTCATTTTCGATTTGATGTCCCCTCATCTCATATGTCTTTCCAAAAAGATCAAGAAGCTTCTCCCATACTTCATTCGGTGATGTTAATCCATCAAGATGGAAAAGGAGGTCTCTAGAAATACTCAGACATAAGAGACAATAGGCCTCATCCCTCCTATTGTACCATTTTATCTTCTCTGCGGCTACATTGGGATCTACTTCTATTGCCATAGTCACCCTGTAGAGGCCTTTCACTCTCAACAGTATCTCCATCTCTGCTTTCCATTCAAAGAAGTTGAAGGGAGTCAAGATGATCTTCTGAGATTGATCCATAGCTCAGAAATTGTCTCGGCTGTCAGTAGAAGGCTCCCAGTCATTGATGTCGAACCTCCAAAATAAATTTGAAGGAGAGAAATAGATATACAATGGCTCTGATACCATGTGGAAATTGAACCCAGTGATAGAACAATTTTACTCACAACAATTATCAATTGTACATGCAAAATCACTCACAAAAGAGACTGAATATGGAGCTGAACACTAAACTGTATTAACTCAGTGTACAATAGCCAACCCTGTAATAACATAGGATACTACATTAAATAATTACATAATGGATTCGAATGCATGAGGAGGAAATTCGAATCTAGTCAAAAGAAGTCTTACTAAAATTAAGCAATTCCCCCATAGGTGCATAAAGTAGTTTCCAAATCAGCTAAGGAGTTCACGAATTGGAAAAAGCACTTAGGCAAGCTAAAAGGTGATGGAAGGACAACTCATACATGCTTTTAATAGGAGAAAATAATGGAGGATGTGGAGGACAAAAAACTAGTTAACCTCACCTAGTCAAACTTTCCCAATTGCCTTAAAGCACTGAAAAAGCAGGCAATAAAGCAGAAAAAGCAGAAGGGTGCCTAGGAGGCCAGGAATAAAGCAGATTTGATTCCTTGAGGTTTCCCAAGCACTCCATGAGTCAAAATAGGCAAGTTTGACCACTATGGATAGGTAGATGACAACTTGCATAAGGTGGAATCATGAAACTAGGAAAATAAGACAAAAATGATTAATTTAATGTCTAAGGTAGATAAATATGGGTTGATTATTCTAACAGAAATGTCCATTGGCCATGAATGGGTTGGTCACTTGTGTAGATCTGAATGTTCTACCGCTTGGTTCCTATGATGTTCTCATTGGAATGGATTGGTTAGAAGCTCATAGGATGAAGCTTGACTGCTACAATAAGACTTTTGAATGCATGAATGAAGAAGAAAACCTAGTAGTTGTGAAAGGTATCCCAAGGGTGATTTCAGTATGATAGGTTTCAACAATGCAGTTGAAGAAGTTCTGTAGGAAGGGTTGCGAGTTGTATGCAGCTCAGATTTTGGAGGCAACAGATGATGAATATCTTAAGTTGGAGGACTATCAAGTGTTACATGAATTCAGGGATGTGTTTCCTGATGAGATTCTAGGGCTTCCTCCAAAAAGGGACATTGAATTCACAATTGAACTTGTGCCACGAGCAGCACCAATGTCCAAGGCACCTTACAGGATGAGTACACTGGAGATGCTAGAGCTGAATATGCAACTGCAAGAGTTGTTGGAAAAGAAGTATATCCGTTCGAGTGTGTCTCCTTGGGGAGCACTAGTCCTGTTTGTAAAGAAGAAATATGGTACACTTAGGTTATGTATTGATTACAGACAGTTGAACAAGGTTACTGTGAAGAATAAATGTCCTTTTCCTAGGATTGATGACCTCTTTGATCAAATGAGAGGAACAAAGGTATTTTCGAAGATTGACTTGAGCTCTGGTTATCATCAGGTGAGAATCAAGGATGAAGACATTCATAAGACAACCTTTAGGACAAGGTATGGCCATTATGAGTTTGTAGTGGTACCATTTGGTCTCACAAACGCACCAGCTACATTTATGCTCCTTATGAATAGTGTCTTCAGCAGGTATCTGGACAAGTTTGTTCTTGTTTTCCTTGATGACATCCTTGTTTATTCTAAGAATGAGGAAGAGCATGAAGAGAATTTGAGATTGACATTGAATTTGCTCAGGGAGCATCAGCTGTATGCAAAATTGAGCAAGTGTGACTTCTATAGAGATAGAAACCAGTATTTGGGTCACATTATCTCAGAGGAGGGTATATCTGTGGACCCTGAGAAGATTGAAGCCATTATGAATTGGCCTACTCCAAGAAATGTGACAGATGTAAGATCTTTCATGGGACTTGCAGGATACTACCGGAGATTAATTGAGGGATTCTCCAGGGTTGCACATGCCATCACTTCCTTGCAAAAGAAGGGGATTAAGTTCGAATGAACATCGAGGTGTGAAGAAAGTTTCCAGTGGTTGAAGAATCTTCTCATGAGTGCACCCATATTGAAGGTTGCAGATCCGGAGAAAGAATTTGTGGTGTGTACCGATGCATGCGGACAAGGGTTTGGAGGAGTCCTTATGCAAGACAACCATGTGATATGTTATGAGTCAAGAAAGATGAAGGAGCACGAGAAGAACTATGCCACCCATGATCTAGAGCTTGCAGACATAGTACATGCTCTTAAGATGTGGAGACATTACTTGATGGGCAGGAGATTTGAGCTCAGAACAGATCACTGTGGACTAAAGTATTTGTTTGATCAACCTACTCTGAATGCTAGGCAAGTGAGATGGCTAGAATTTTTATGTGAGTTTTATTTCGAAATCAAGCACGTAAAAGGAAAAGAGAACAAGGTAGTTGATGCACTTAGCAGGAAGGTGCAGGAAATGCATGTGGCATCCCTTAGTGTTTTCCAATCAGATTTGAGGTAGTAGATTGTTAGTTATGCTGCTGGAGTTAAATGGTATGAGCAGGTAAGAGACAAATTGCAACAGCAAAGTCTTGAGAAGAAGTATGAGGAATATAAATTGGAAGAAGATGGAATTCTCACTTATAAAGGTAGAATTTATATTCTAAATGTAGTGGATTTGAGGAGAGTTGTTATGGATGAAATCCATCAAGCTCCGTATTCTGGTAACCTAGGATATCAGAAGACAATTGCTACAGCTAGAAAGCATTACTTTTGTCTAGGAATGGAAAGGGATATGGTGGAGCACATTTCGAGGTGTATGAAATGTCAATAGGTAAAGGTTGAGCATCAACACCCTGCAGGCTTGTTGCAGCCTTTGCCAGTTCCAAAATGGAAATGTGAAGTTATTTCCATGGATTTTACTACAGGATTTCCGATGACTTGGAGACAACATGATTCCATCATGGTTGTGGTGGAAAAGTTGACAAAGGTAGCACATTTTATACCGGTTAAGTCTACACATAAGACTAATGATATTGCAAATATCTTCATGAAGGATATTTTAAAATTGCATGGATTGCCTAAGGCAATAGTTTCTGACATAGATGTCAAGTTTACTTCCAACTTTTGGAAGGGGTTGTTTGCAGGTTTGGGCACAAAGCTAAACTTCAGCGCTGCATACCATCCTCAGATAGATGGGTAGACAGAGAGAGTTAATCAGGTGCTTGAAGACATGCTTCACATGTACGTGATGGACAAACCAACCAAGTGGGAAGATTACTTGCACTTGGTATAGTTTTCTTATAACAATGGACATCAGACATCCTTGGGGATGAGTCTAGTGTATGGGAGAAAGTGTAGGACACCTGTGACTTGGGATATTCCAGTGAACATGATTGTGATTGGACCAGAATTCCTCAGGGAAATGGAGCAAGAGGTTGTAAAGATCAAGTAGAATCTGAAAGCAGCACAGGATAGACAAAAATGCTATGCAGATAAGCATAGGGTGAATAGAAAGTTCAGTGTTTGGGATCATGTTTCCCTCTGAGTGAGGGCAAGGAAGAGTTCCTTGAATCTTGGAAGTTGTCCCAAGTTGTCACCAAGATACTATGGGCCATTTGAAGTGCTTGAAAGAATAGTGCCAGTTGCATATAGACTTGCATTGCCTGATAGTACTAGAGCTCATAATGTTTTTCATGTTTCTTTGCTTAAGAGATATGTACATGATCCTAACCATGTGATAAATTGGGATCTGATTCAGGCGGAACCTGAGGGAGAGTTCCGAATCGAGCCAATGTGCATCCTTGATAGGAAGGTCATAATGATTTGGAACCAAGCCATAGGTCAAGTAAATGTGCAATGGGAGCACTACGGACCTGAAGAGGCTACGTGGGAGCTGGAGGATGCCATGCGGTTGGCACATCCATTTTTGTTCAATTCTGCGAAACACTGAGGATGGTGCTATTGAAGGAGGAGGGGAATGTAAAACCCCAGTTTTGACCCCATTTCTTTTGATGTATATGATGTATATATATTGTAAGTAATCATATGCGGAGCTAAAGGACAAGGCCCCACCATCGATTGGTTATGCTATGTTTCGGATTGAAATTGTCACCGATGGTATATCGGGGCATGTGGAATACATATTAAATTTTGTCACCATGCAAATATACATCTTTAATTAAATGAACCCAACCATAATGAAAAGGGCATGCTTCTTCTAAGGATAAGGGGGGGAATTGTCAAACCTTGGGCTAGGGGGAAAATCCATGTGTCACCACCCTGTTTAATTTCCCATATTTATTTGTCTTATTAAACTACCACCTTAATGTTTTGCTGGGTAGTTGAGGCAGTTATGGCATGAGTGGAGTGTGGCAGGACTGTCATTCCTTGCCCACATGCACACTCCACCAGTGGACTGAACCTCATGATGTGCAGAAGAATGACTATGCCCTTCATTCCACTCTCTCCACTACTATGTCATTCTTTTCCCTTATCTGTTCACCCTCACATAGGGACAGTAGTCTGCTCATCCTCACGCACAGATTGGAAGTCTATGTATTCTTCCCCATTGCGGCCTGTCTAAGTCTTTTCTGATTGCTTCATTTCCCAGGACGGACTGTTGTTTTTCCCATGTTGTGATCTATGTTACTAATACATTTTGGGACTGTTGTAATTTGCTTGGGAGTCATTTTGGCCATGATAGGGCTAAGAATGACTTGGGAGTCGTTCTCCTTGTTTAAGCTGTAGCTATTGATTGATTGTATGCATGCAATGGTTGGTCTTCGAACTATGCTGGGATCAAGGATGGGCGCTTGGGTTGCTTGATAAACCTAGTGTGTTTGGAAACCACAAAGATAGAGCTCTAGGGATGGATTTCTTCTCCACAACCCTTGAATAGCATTGGAGGGGAAGTCAGGGCCTGAGATACTGTGCAGTGGAGAAGGGACTGATTCCTTGTGTTGGGTGTGTGTGTGTGTCTTAGAAGTTAGGCTAGTTCTGGTGTAGGTGTTCCTAGCTCTGTAATGGGATCACCAGCTTAGCATTTAGCCTTTCCCAACTCCTGGATGGCCTGATAAACCCAACTGTGCTAGCTTGGCTATGTTTTGTGTATCTTTGGCTATGTGTAAGCCTGCTTGTTCCTTATTCCTTGGGGAATCATGCCCAGCTTGGGGGTGGCAGCATTGTTGAGAGATGTAGGAGCATGCTAGCCTATTTTTGGGTGGAACGTTGCAGTGATGTAGCTGGTTGTGGAACGAGTTCTTAATAAGATAAGTAATCTTGTCTATTTTACTTCTGCACTCATATTTGTGTTAATGAATGTGATGAACATGTTGAATGCTTGTTTGAATGCATGTTTGCTTCCGTGTATGTTCTAATTCAATGCACTTGCTTTCAGTATTTTATGAATGGACATGTTCATGGGGCTGTTTTCCCCAGTGGTTAAGGCCATGGTAGCATCCTCTGCACCAGTCGGAGGGTCGGGGACGCTACACATTTGGTAAGTGAAACCAGGTTGCAATTGAAAGAGTTCCTAAATAATTAGATAAGATTGGATTCACCCTTAAGGAACAATCTCACATTGCAAGGTAATCTCTACATAGTGTGTAGTTTAATACATGTTACTGTTTAATAGGAAATTTATTATACAAATTAACAGTTTGTGTCGATGCAGGTGATCAATGCATGGACCGGGTGAGCATGGTGACGTGGTTACCTCCTATAAGCTTCATTCTTGTCTATCAAGAGGTGAGGGATTCTACTTTGAACTCTGTTAATAGGAATAGTTTTATTAAATTGGGCTATCATGATTTATACTAATTCGCATAGTTCCATGTGTAGATATAAAATTGCATTGTGCGGTTCCATCATTGTACACTCAGATCAACAAAGAGTTCTAGGTATGCCTCCATTTTGTTTTGTAGATAAGTTTGGTTCCCAGTTGCTCTATTTTAAGGTTAATGGAAAATAAGGGATTTATAACAACTAAAGAAATTGAAGACAATTTTGTTTTAATCAACCCATTTTGGGTTTATATTTATACATATCAATTAAGGAGAGGGATATGTAGCCTCTACGTTTTAATTTTATTAGCAGCAATTGGGTATGTGCCTTAATTTCAGAATTCATGGCGATTTGTTCGTTGGATGAAGAGGGGTTTTGATTATCAGAAAAACTATAATGTTGATTTTACATTTTGTAATCATTTATTATGAATATTCTTATCTCAATCAATTTGGTGGATGATCACTTCTTAAATATTTCTTGATTTTGTTTGGTTTCCTTAGATCTTTAATTGAATGTTTGTTTGATTGTATATTGATAGTGTGGTTCCTTTGAAATTAAATATTTATCCTAGATCTATCAATTTCTCGGTATGGAATCATGAAACAGAGACTGTACTGTTGATTAAATTTTAAAACAGAGTTTAATTTTGTGTGAAAAAATCCTTCGTCTCAAAAAGAATGTGATTAGTTTAACTAGATATATTTAACTATATCATTTTGAAATAGTCATATCTAATCAAATTGTTTGATTTATATATCTGTATACTTTCTTAGGTAAATGTTGGAAGTAGTTATCTTATTTAAAACTATCAATATAATGAGTTTTTCAATATAAGAATGTTGGAAATGGAGCTTTGTATTTGTTAAAAACATATAAGGAATCTCTTTGGAGAAATATCCTAGTTATAGGATGATGCAATTTAAACTTGATTTAGTTTATTTATACCCTAATACTCTATGTCAAGTCCTCCCTGCTCTCGCTATTAAATATGAGTTTTGTTTAAACAATACTAGTTTTAATTAATAGTTTAAAATTATGGTATATTAAAAAAGATACTCTTTAATCAAATTAGATAACTACTAACAACATAAAACAATAATTTATAATAACAAGACAAAAAGGAATACTAGTTGATACATTGTAAATTCTAAATTTATAATACATTTGGAATTAAAATCCTCTTTCACATTGTAACTAATAATACTAAAACAATAAATGAATTGTAGGGTGTGTACAAAAAATTGAAGGACCTTTTAGGTGCAATCATACTTTTTAGAAACATGCTCAAGATATATAAAAAAACAACATGCTCACATTATGTAATGCTTGGTTTGGTTAATCTCGAGCCTGACATGTCATATGACACGTAGGTTAGGATAGGAAAAACACAAACGTGTTTTATAGTTACAAAACATGCATGCATTTTATTGTTACAAAAGATGTATGTGTTATGGTGAAGAAAAAGGGATGAACATTATGGAGAAGAAAAATGCACACACGTTTTGGAGAAGAAAAACACGCACATGTTTTAGAGAAGAAAAACATGCATGCGTTATGGAGAACCACAAAAAAAAAAAAATTAGTGCGTGGCTAGGTAAATGAATAAAAACAATAGTTTCACCATCAAGACTTAGGACTTATAGTAATGTTTTAGCATCATCAAGAACAACATCTCAAACAACCATTCCTAACCTCCTATGAGCATAATTCTTCTTTGTGTTATAATATGGACACCATTACAAGGTTTTAAGAACTAAGTATGGGTCATAGTCCCTTGACCATCCTTGAGGGAGGAAAGTTAAGGATTATGTCCTAAAGTTAAATTTTAAGGCTTCAAGTCCATGAAAAAGGCATAGAACATGCACATAGGACCTCCCTATGTGATATTTTTCATCTAAGAGATAATATGTAGTGCATTAGAATTCTTTTAGAACTAGAAACAGATCCATAAACATGGTTGAGTGAGGAAACCTAGTCCTTAGGCCCTAAAGGAATATTATATACATATAGGGACAAGAAAAACACCTCGAACAAACACACATGATATCTTAAGGTTAAGTTGGGATATGGCCATGATTAGGATTTTTTTAGCATTAGATATGGAGGATAAGGTGTTAATCATTGTTGGTACATAGAGCTTTAATTGTAGGTTCTAAACCAGCTTTTAGGGCTCAAGGTCCATGAACGACACCTTGAATCACCATAGATGACCTCTAATGTTGATAGTTTTGTTTTGAAAAGGGATATGAGAACCATTAGGGATTTCTATGTACTATGTATGTGTCTTGGTACCTTAGGCATAATAAGGGAGGAAACCTCGTCCTTAGTCCCTGGAAGATGATTCTATCCATCCTCAATAGATCCTTCCATGGTTTCATTTACCTTGAAATTGGGATACTAGTTCCATTAAAACATTTTTATAACTAAGTGCAGATATTAGGCCCCTTCACATGGGTAGGGGGAAACACTTGGTCGTTAGGACTTACATGATGTTGTTAACCAGTTAGGACTAAAATGGATGCCTCCAACCACCACACATGACATTGAAAGTGAATCATTTGAATATTAATCGAGATATGCATGACATCATCATTTGTTGAGCACTAGGCATGCATCTCAAGGCCATGGACATGGTCACGACAGGACACTATGGACTTAGGCTCTAAATAGAGCTTCTAGGAATCTAGGGATAGGAAGTAATCCTTAAAATATCACACATGGAATCTCATATATATATTTGGACTATGAATAAGGATGCTAGTAGAATTAGGTGGTTTTAAGCAGCATGTATGGGACCTTTGAGATGTGATTGAGGGAATATGCTCATTTCTTAAAACATAATGGAATACTTGAGGCACCCCTGTTAATGAAAAATTTGTTGAATCACCATATATGACCTACTCAAGGTATTTTTAGTCTCCAAGAAAATATGCACATGCCTTTAAGAGGTTTTGAGCATTAGATATGGGTATTAAGGCCTAAACATGGTTAAGGGAGGAAATCCAAGACTCAATCCCTAAATATTATTTTTGGAATCTATGGATACACATGTTTCTTACTCACTATTCCTATATGCCTTACTCACCAGCCCTCCCTTCCTTTATTTTTTCGTCTCTCACTATCTCTATGTGTATGTGTGTGTGTGTCTTTCCCCCTTCTCTCTATTACAATCTCCCTCTCTCTCTATCTATGTATGTGTTTGTGTGTCCATTCCTCATTACCCATATTTCAAAACATCTCTCCACCTTATTTATACCTCCCTCACTATCCCTCCCTACATCACTCTCTCTCTCTATTTATCCCCGCTCCCACCTATCTCGTTGTTTCTCACACCTCCCTCCTCTCTCTCCCACATAATTGATCTCTCTATCTCTATATCTGTGTGTGTATCCTTTATTTATTCCCCATATCTAGTAACCTCTCTCCACCTTCACTATACCACCCTCACTATCCATCCCTTCACTACTCTCTCTCTATCACTTACCCCCCCCCCNCACTCATAGTCTCTCTCCACCATCTATATACCTCCCTCACTATCCCTCCCTCCATATCACTATCTTTATCATTCAACCCACTCCCTCTTTGTCAATCACCCTTCCCCCCCTTCTCCCACACAATCTCTCTCTTTCTCTCTATCTCTCCCCCTCTCTCTATGGGTGTGTGTGTGTCTCCCTCCCTCACTTCCCATATCTCATCATCTCTCTCCACCTTCTATATACCTCCCTCACGATCTTTGCCGTCATCACTCTCTCTCTATTTCTCACCCCTCCCTCTCTCCCACTATCTCTCACCCATCCCTGTCTCTCCCACATAATCTTTTTGTGTGTGTCTGTGTTCCCCCTTATCTCAAAAACTCCCTATGTATCTCCCTCTCTCTCCACCTTCTATTTCCATACCTCTATCAATATCTCCCTCCCTTCTCCCTTAATTACCAGCACTATGTTCCATTATACCTCTCTCTCTATATATATATCAACTTGTATCCCCCCTCCCTATATATTTTAACCCTCCCTATCCATGTTTCTATATTTCACAACCTCCCTCTCTCTCCATCTCTCAACCCTCCACTGTTTGTCTTTGACAGCATCTCTCTCTCTCTCTCTACATGTGTGATCCTTCCACTTTCTCTCTTTCTTTCTATCCCCCCATCACCCCTCACACACACACACACACCTTCTATCACTCCCTCCATATCTCTTTCCTTCACTCTATCTCTGCCACTCCCTCATCCCCCTCCTCCCTCTTTATCATATTCTATCTCAGACTCTCTCCACATCATTCTCTCTCTCTCTCTCTCTCTCTCTCTCTCTCTCTCTCTCTCTCTTTGTTTTCAAATTATCCCTTCTCCTCGACCCCATATCTCATTATAACCGTTATTCTCTATTTTATCACATCTCAGTCCCATCTCTTCAAATTACCCCTTCTTTGCCTCTCTTTTCCAGCACATCCTATTCCTCCTCTAATACTCTATATCCACCTTTCCGTTCCCTAATCCTCTCTCTCATCAAACCACCACCCACTTCATCCTCTCCACCTTATCCCCCTTCTTCACTAAAGTCTCGTGTACTAATTCTAACCCTATGCGTATTCAACACCTCTTATCCTCTGAATAATTCTCTCAATCCCCACTCCCCTTAACCCTTGTAACCCATAATGTTCCAATTCCATTCATCTTTTTGCACTTGAATTTACAACATCATCCTAGGACCTTAACCCTTCCCCACCCCCTCTCAACTATTAACCATCCCCACTTGAACTTCGAACATCTTCCTAAGCCCTCGACCCTTCCCCACCCCCTCTCAAATATTAACCATCCCCACCTAAACTTCCAACATCCTCTTAGGCCCTTGAACCTTCCACACCCCCTCTAAACTATTATCCATACATTTGATATATTACATATAGTGCTATATTTTTAGCTCTACAAAACATGTGCACATTAAAGAACTACATAACGTGCACGGGTTGTAGAACTACATAACGCGTGCATATTTTGTAGTTCTATAAGGTGCACAGGTTTTTCAATTCTACAAGGGCAGGGGAGGTAATTTAAATTTAAACATGCCAATTAACTTTCTCGCATGTCACCAATAGTCCTATGTGTATGGTTTGGAGTTTTCTTTGCTAATACCAAACATGTGCTATGGTATATGCTAAACCATAGGTAATTGAGCATTTCTTCCATTTTATGAAGAATTCATTGTTTACACACTCATGGCAGTATGCTACACACATTCATCTTTGGTGAAATATTAAATATAAATAGCATTTTTTTTTGTAGATTCTAAATATGTAATTTTTATTAAAAACTACTATATTTTCCTATTTTTTTCAATTTCTATTGTCTCCTAACTCGTTAACACAAAAAACATGGTGTTAGTGTTTTTTCCATAACTTTTTTCAATTCTCAATAATTTTAAAAAGAAATTATATGGTGCACTAGAATACAATGACCTCTACATTCTATAAAAAAAAACATTTCATGATTATTGCATTAAGACCTTCAAAGGTTGAACCCACAAAAGACGTACCATTTTTTAGGAATGATCACTTATATAATTATAAAAATAAATAAAAAATACTAATTTTATTTTTGAAAAATAGAGCTACAATAGTGTCATATATTATTTACATTCCTGCAAATTTTTGTATCCCGAAAGCATCATTTAGGCCCTCAAATGTTGCACCCACAAAAACATATACCTTATCATTTGCCTAAAAAATAGAAAGTGAATGTTAGAAAAAAAAGAAACTTGACATGGTTATAAAAATTTTCAATACATAAAACTTATATATTGGGTAACATAATTCAATTTCCTATATTTAACCTTATTTACACAAAGCAATATATTTGTTTAAGTATCTCAAAAAATATAATTAAGTTGAGGGATTCCTGATTTTTCAGTTTTCTATTGCTTTTAACGTGCCGAAAGTGACCCTCGATAGTTTGCACTCACCCTCTAGTAAGGAACCTATCACCACTGTCGGTGAAACAAAACTGAACATGTCGTTCCTCCCAGCTAAATCCTAGAGCATCCAAAACATACTTGCTCCAGAGCCCTCCAGCCTGTTTGCTGAACCATAAGGAAAAATTAGGATTAGAGTGTCGTCTCTTTGTGTCAATATATTATTTTACCCATCCATCACCATCCTCCTACTTATTCAATGGACATACTATTTTATATTATTTTTCCTAGGACATGGACATTTATTAGCCTCTTTCTCTGTAGGGATCCACAAGGATTGTTGACCTGATTTTGGGAAAGATGCCTCCTGCATCACTTGCGTTCTCACTCAACATATTTCACCATTTTTTTATTTCCCCTTGTGGGTCAGTAAACACTCTTTAACAACTACTCTAGTCTTGATTCGCCTCAGTCTTATAATTATTCAATAATAATAATCCATTACATTCAGTTTTGAATCTATTGCCAAAATATTTTAAAATGACAAATATTCAAAATAATTAATAATTAAACAAGTGTGTGGTGTATTACATACACCTCCCCTTAAAGGATAACATCATCCTTTGTGTCATTATTTATTTATATGTTATTCATCCATTGCTTCATGTGGAAATGAATACTGGATATGCCCCCCGCATATTACTTTCCAATTCCCAAGTGGACTGCTATGGACAAAGGTGCTTCCATTGAACCTTGACTTGTCTAATGGTACTGTTCTAGAGTAAAATTTATCTCTTATCGAGAATACACTCCGGTTTCACTTGAAATTCTCCTCTGGTTTCCACCTATATAACATTCCAATCAATCACATGAGTAGCATCATGAATGTATTTATTTAAAATTGAAACATGAAAAACATTATGTACATTTATTGTAGGTGGTAATGCTAATTGATATGCCACTAGTCCAATTTTTTCCAAAACTTCAAATTGTCCACAATACCTGAGCGAGAATTTTGATTATTTTCCCAACCTTAAGGATATTTTTCTAGGTTTTACCTTTACATAAACATATTCTCCTACCTGGAACTCTCGTGTAGTTATTTTTAAGTCATCATAACTCTTTTTCCTCTCTTGGGAAACATTCAAATTATTTTGCACTTTTTCCCCATTAGTTCCATATCTTTCAATAATCCAGGTCGTAACATTAATCCATCGATGGAACTGCTCCAAGAAATTGGATTATTACACCGTCGTCCATATAATATCTCAAATGGAATTCATCCAGCAAATACTTGGAAGTCATTAGAGGAAATTTGGGGTCTAAAATGGGCCTTATAAGAAAATGTGCCAAAATAAGTTTTTGTGAGTTGGAATCCAAGAACCAATAGAATTTCAATAAA